>CACKRE030001904.1:118916-137771 GCA_902602495.3 Ectocarpus sp. CCAP 1310/34 | reverse complement strand
TGCTTCGTATCGTGTCTCGTGCTGCGTTTGCCTTATTCGTTTCGTGTTTCGTTTATTTTACAAGGGCAATGTTTATTATATATTTTTTGTACGTACATGCTTCGTATATTCTATTGTTCGTCGTCCAGCACGATCGTTTCGTAGTGCCCGCCGTCCCCAACGTTCCTTCGCAGTCCGGCCGGACATTGACGTTGTTGGTGGATACGCCCACGTTGGATGCAACACCTCGTGGAAGTCGGCAGGCGGAGCCTAGTTTGCGTCGAGATTCGCCCTCCGCGAACCAAGCATGGTTGCGTGTATTCGTTTCGTCGGACGACATGCATGCTAGCGCACGTCATTTTTAAGGCATGGCGTTGCGCGTTCGTTGTGTGAAATAATTTTACTATGTATATTTCTCTGTTTGAATGCCGTACGACATAGTACCTCGTGCGAGCTCCGTAAACGTTTTCAATTATGATTGGAACGTACGTCCGTTATAGACAATCGTGCGTGGTGTGAAGCGTCCATTGCCGTTGTGTCGCTGTCCTTGAGATACGAGTGCGTCGTATGGGGTCAGTTGATGCTTTATGTGAGCGAATATGCGTGATCGGAAGTTAGTCGTTTTCTCGTCCACTCCGTCCTGAATTGGGGGGTGATATCGTCTCACTTGCAGTTTGGGGGAATTGCAATTGATAACTGACTTCTGGATCCATGTTNGAAGTTCGTCGTTTTCTCGTCCACTCCGTCCTGAATTGGGGGGTGATATCGTCTCACTTACAGTTTGGGGGAATTGCAATTGATAATCGACTTCTGGATCCATGCACTTTTGCATTGTTCACACGGTTTTGTTCATGCCCGATTTGTCTTGTCGTTTGTGTGGTGGATTTTCATCCCACACATCGTTTCTCGCGTGTCGTCCATCGCGAAAGAGTAGATGGTGGTCTTGGCCGTGCAAGAGGAAGCACAAGAGGACCAGACTTTCGTTCCACTACTGCGTCAAATCCATGCTACAGCACATCGTTGGCTGTACTTGTAATCATCATTCGTCGTCGTTCGTCTATGCAGCACCTCTCAATTGCGCGATCGCATGAGAAGGTCTGTGGTGACTGCGCTATGTACGATCGATGCTCGGATGAGATATTTTGGTGACACGTTCCAAATTTCATAACAACAAAACACAAAGCATTCGTTGAACGATGGCAGTCGCCGTACGTTTCGGCCCAAGTCATTTAACTCATGTTTTTCATCAGTACTTCACAAATTCATACAATCTGAGGTATGTATGTCATTCTTGTATCTTTCAATCCGGATTCAGGCCCCGAGATTGAAGATAGGGGGGTGATGTGAATGCCACCTCAGACTGTCGTAGATTGTGACGTCAGATGACCTGTCGGAGATCTACCTTCGGGGTGTTACCACAGATAGAGTCAGTGCAGGTTGGACGCTGAACCTTGCTTCAACACAAGGTTGATCCCCACCTGCCTCACACAGACACACTCGACTCAACGTTCCGTACATCAGCCTCTCCACCAGAGGTTGATCCGGTGTGTATCCACACCGCCCATCCCTAAGGGAACTTGTTCACACGCGAACCTGGAGACAACAGTCTCATAGTTTTCGATGCACATATCACGCCGTACAGGCAAACGGAGGCAAATCCCGCCCCCCACATCTGCGTCAGTAACCCGGGGATATCCAATATGAACTATTCTGTAGGGTACAGGGGATACTACAGAACGGTCTGTGCCTCTCTGTAGGGTAATTACAGAGGGTAATTACCCCCGGTATAGGTCTGTGAGTACCCTACAGAACGCACCCTTACAATTTTCATCCCCTGGTGGCACCGAAAAAAAAGAAGCTTGATTCTTCTCCACGACCATTGTGTTGGGCGCATGTGTGCCAAATCATGGGTCTTGAAACGGTTTCAAACCCCCGCGATCAACCAATCGTCAAAATGGTTAATAGCCTCCGGGCCGTTTTACCCTCAAGACTTCAACTTCAACTTGGGCAAACGGAAACAGTTGTGCCTCGTCACTAACGACGATTTTTTTTTTTGACAGGTGGTGATGTTAGCTATCGTTCGATATCTAAATATCCTCGTAGTTGGTTTTACTGTCGAAGAACGAGCTTTTGGCGCGGGAGGTGGGTTAGGTGGTTGTTAATACCCGCCGCTACTCTATATATCCAAGACGATGAGTGTTCGTGGCCCAAATCGTTACAACAAGACGATTACCCCGTGCAGGTGTTGTATTGCTGACCGGTTTCGTAGCGAGCATCGTTCTCGCGAGCAACTACGCATGCTCTGTGAGTCATTCTCTGAACATCTTCGCAGAAGAAGTACGGCACAGACAGGGTATTCAACACAACCTTTCAGAGGGTAGTCCCAAAACTGCGCAAGCTACTGCTGCGTTTTGACCAGATTCATGAGCGACTGAGGCACTCTAGCTCCGGTAACTGCTCTGGCTTTGCGATTGTGACCGTGATCATTCTGTGTGCACGACAACGTCTGGTACGTACTTCGCATTTTGCGCAGCACCGCTCCTACAAGCTGATTCATACCACGAACCAGGCGGCGTACGCCGTCCAAGGCGCACAAAGGCGGCATGGTCTTCCATAAAGCTGAAGCTGTGACCTTTGTATGTGACGAGTTATCATGACGTTTGTAATACCTGGGCAGGCTCTGGCGCACTCCGCCACGCAAAAGTCGGAGAGGGAGGTCGCCGAGGCGGCCGCAAAGCAGGAAGGGAAGGGGGGGGAGGTGGTGCCGGAGCAGAGGATGTAGGTGGCCCAAGAACGGAGGCATAAACGGGAATAAATCGAGAAAAAAACGCAGATGCCTGGCCATTATGAATGAGATGTCAACTGATTTTGCGCGGTTCTGCTGTAGCATAAAACAAAGTTCGATGATGCAAGTTACATGGAAGAATCGCTCCATGTTTCTCTGTGCTACACAGCAAAACCGCATCGCAACAAACCGTGGTAACGTCAACTGACATGGTTAACAGACACTCTGAGAGCACCTTCAATCAGGTACGTACATGAAGATACGTTGCTGCCGGCAAGCTAGTATAGCACGGACCTCGTCTCCCTAGGGCTTTGCGGAAGCATTCTTCTCACAGGCGGCTAGGGTACGAAGCCAAACCAACACCACCTCGAGCAGTTCCACAACACCGCGAGAAGCAAGCACCCTAGCAGGGACAACGCACCGAAGCCGGGTCAAGGCGAACGCTGGACCGTTCGCACACACATCCGGCGCTGCACAATATCATCGGGCCTACCTTGGTTGCTATTCCCCCTCTTTGCATCCCACGGAGCCCCCAATCAACAGACAAGCCGAACTCCCTTCGGTGCTGGACTGTTCGCACACTAACTCATCCGGCCTACTGGATACGTATTCCCCCTCATTGCATGCCACGAAACCCCCAACCAACGGCCCAACAAACAAACGCCGTTTTGAAGGGGACCGGGGACGAGTCGAGGTTTCTCCGTTGTTCAAGGGAGACGAAGCACCGCGGAGGTTTCACCGGCAAAAAGTATCAGACGTGCCTCCTACCAACCGAGGTGACTGCGGCTACAACACTGCGGAAGGAATGCCTGGGGGATACCGTAGGTGACACAAGATACCCCTCCCCTGGGCCTGTTTTCAAGTTACTCCATCACGAGGAGGATGTATCAATGAAACGCTTGGGGAGGGGGGGGGGGTATACCACGGCACAATAGTGGGAACCGCCCCATGTCTCGCCCTACGTATGCTCTGACTCGTGCCCCATCGCACACATTATCATGGATTTAATAGCGACGATATTCGCCGGCTTTTTTATAATACAATTTGAAACACACACCGACTCGGGCAAGGAGATGCCCTACCGATCGGGGTGACGAGTGCAGCCTAAAGGTTGGCAGTGTAAAACTTCACGAACGCGTCGATAGCCTCGGCGGCCCTGGTCGCTTGCACAGCGTTCGCCCAGTCGCCCCTGACGCGCAGCGACAGCAATACCCAGGCAGATGATTAAGTCCAGTCTCATCATTCAGCAGGTTACCCTCAACCGTCAGACTTCAACATCTCTTTTCGAACGGGGTAATGTGTCGAATGGGTAGCCTCTATTTGATTTCGTGTGAGATCAGCCCAGTATCAGGTTCCCCTAACCATGACTGTAAAGACGAAACCAAGACTTGAATACACCCCTTCGAACGGGGTTTCGTCAATATCTGTTTGATGTTGTGCGTGTATATTGAGAGAAATTGAAAGAAATTTGATCGTGGCAACGAGGAGAGCGGGGAGTTGCCAAAGAAAAGAATCGAGCCGTGTCATCCATGTTGGCACTTGTAAAGCTAGTGGAGCTCCTACCCGACAGAAATGCTGTGAGCCATGGCGCGCTGCTATAAAGCGGTGAAAAAAAAGGACTGCACGACGAAAGAGAACTGCGAGGAAATTTCTACCATGCGTGCCTCCAAGAAAGTTATTTTCCCCAGCTCGCCGCCGGAAGAAGATACGGTGCGTCGAACCAAGTTTACAGGAGTTTCTTACCCTTAGATTTTTTTTCCGTGTGTACGCGGTCCATCTATCCCAACCAAGAACGGGTATCGAAAATACGGCCGGACCTAATAAAATTGTCCCGCTCGTTGATGCGGGCATGATCGACGCTGTTCGAACAAACACCGTTCATAGATATATGACACCCAAAGTATTCAGACAGGCGCCAACGAAACCCCGCCGACATATGCTTAACCTAGCATCGCATGGAGAGCTTCGCCAGATAAAGATGGTGCCGATCTACATGCGTAAGTCTACATACATACCTGGCCGCGCAGAATCCGTGGTGCATGTCGTCGAACCGGCGATACTGGCACTTGTCGCCGAACGGCTTCTTGTCCAAGACCTCCTTCACGGGGAGGTGGTCGGGGTCCTCCCCTGACGGCATGATCAGCACAGGTACCTTCACCTGGCCAAAAGAAAAATAGGTCACAAAACGAAAAAACGGTTTCAGCATGGGCACCTGAACCTAGGCAAGAACAAGAAAATAACGGTTTCGATATGGGTACCTTCCATGGCCAACAACAAGAACGGTTGAAAACGAAAAAGAGGTTTCAGAATGGGCACCATACCTCTGCCCCCTCCCCCCCAACGAAAAACAGTCAATACACAAAACGATTTTGCACGGCGGATGGCAGACTGCAAGCGCGTTAGCCTGTCCCCCTCCATGCTGCGAGGTCAATGGTCTTAACTACTACGGCATGCACGGCTAAGAGTACCCCCCTCTCCCCCCCCATCCCCCCCCTTGTCTCACGTCTTGCGCGAGTTCAGCCGAGAGCATGGCCGGGTGTACAGTGCCGCCCGCCTTAACGCCTCCCTCGGCGTCAGGGTCCAGAGACGCGGCTTTCATGGCGATCATGCCTCCCCAGCAGAAGCCCGTCACTCCGACCACTTCGGCCCCCCGGTGCTCCTTCATGTGGGCAACAGCGGGGATGAACGTAGGGCGGATGGACGTTTCCCATTTCCCGGTTGTACCAAACCACGCCCCGAGTTCGCTCCTGAATACATATACGGGGGGGGGGGGGCTTACTTATGTGTTGCATGCCTCAGTTGTTTGATCATTGACCACGGAGGGTGGGAGTATTACAGCGTTAGGCTTTCACCGATTCAGTCAAACGTCACTACGCCAAGCATGCTACAAGATGCTCGCGATTTTTTCGGCCAATCGCCCCCGAGAGGACATGAGATGTTTTCGGTTAATTTAGCATCGAATTTTTCAGTAAAAAATGGCTCCAGATACGCTATATTGACCTGAGTATTTGGCCACCTAAGCTTTGGGTGGTTGGTCGGGCTTGGTGTTGACGTTTGGCGTTTGTGCCACATCGGGGAGTTCCAAAGACTTGGTTAAACAAGATGCGTGTCCAGCGAGACTCACTTGTCCTTAGGCGGGAAGTTTTCCAGAGGCCAAGGGTTTCCCTTGCAAAAGTCGGGCATGGCCACATTGAAGCCGGCGGCCGCGAACATGTCGCAAACCTATGTCTCGTAAACGTTTCGGCAGACGGCAGACAAGAGGCAACCAAAGCAGACGTTACCGTGCAAGTGGGGTTCGAGTTAGGGCATCTCCAGACACGGGAAATGTTCAGAGAAGGCGGCATTTATTATTATTATACATCCAAGGGAGCAAATCCACCGAGAAGCATCTCGATAGACAAAGCAAATGTGCTGTGGACCGTGCACCTGTTTGAGTTGAGGGCTGAAGCCGAAGATGTCGTACACGACCACGAGGGCCTTGGGGCCAGACCCTGCGGCGGTGTGTGCGGGAAAAAGGCAGCCGTACCATCCGAGACCAACCTAAGAAATAAAAGTGGAACAGGCTGAGCAACACGTGCATTAGCAAGTCAGCAAGTAATTCTGTTCCACTAGCCCGGTGCGTACTGCGACGTCCAAAATAGATGGGATACCAGCGCACACAACAAGGAGACAGCCCAGCCCGTGTTCGTTGGATCGTTATAGAAATCGAAAATCTCACACATTTCTACATAATCTTCTGGTGTGAGAACCCGCTAAATAGCAAAGAGGAAAAGGGCTTCAGTTGAGGCCGGGGGTACTCCCGGACTATTTTTTCTACAGATGTACCTGGTGTGAACACATATTTACATATCCGAGCGAGGCTAGCCTAAGGTATGTAAGTACTGACCGACGAAGTACGTGTCGACGTCCCCGATCTTGGAGATGGTGCCTTTGGGGGTGTAGTCACACTCGACTGGAGGACCTGCGAAGAACGCAGCGCGTAAAAGTACCAGCAGAGACACAATAAAGCGGCAGCCAGCCGTGAGATCTCCTCTGCGCAATGAAGCAGTCAGGACTGGGGTGTAACGTGGTTGTCCAGCGGGATATCAGAAATGGGTCATATCGATGTATTTTTTGAGAAGAGGTAGATTGTCGCCTACATGGGCACTCAGATGATAGGCAGTCACGGTAGCTTGGCAGCACAAAAACACGCATCGCGACACCAACTATACAACTGTACATGGCTCCCCCCGTATGGAGTGGGTTACCAGCCCAAATCTACCTACAAAAGGAGCAGCAGCAGCCAAAGACACACACACACACACAGGGAAGCTCTGAAGCTTCAGCTTCCGCCTCATCAGAGCTCCCTTCATTCCGACACCCGCACTCTTGCCCAACCCCGTCTTTAAAAGATGATCTCGAGCAGCTGCATACAGCAGTGGCGCCTTGAGTGTGGTGCCGTAGTGGTTAGTACTCCACGAAAGCGATGTAGAAAGCCCGCCAAGAACGACATGCTGAAGAAGACGTACCAGGACAAGGTCCGTGGTTCCAATTCTGCAGTTGACTCATGCCGTCGGCAAAAAACAAAGGACCTATCGGTATCGTATGTACGCACACACGATCGTAGACGAGGGTATTATCTACGCATTTGTGCCGCAGCAGATGCATCTTGTGCACCGACGCGCTGTTAAATGTTTTCCCCGAAGGAATCAAAGGATATCATGTGCAGCAGTGTACCAAATCAAGGCCGTAGGAAGCTCGCCGATAATTTCTTGCTTCCGCTGACAGCCAGACGACTCGACAGCGCCGAAGGTGGGCGTACAGTTCACTCTTTGTGGCGGATGGCTGTGCGGTGCTACCGTAGCTGTGCCTGCTCGTTTGGTGTGTGTGCGTCTCTTCTCTCTAGCAACCACTCTTCTTTGGAAAGTTAACAAGTTGAACAAACACAACCGATTAGAACTACGCACGACGTAACATTTGTTGCACAGGCCCTCCATTATAGTACATTTTTGCAACGAAGGACACAAGTCATGAGTTGTGTCCCCTAAAAAAAGCAGAGGAAAACGCCCGGAGTCACACATTGTTCAAGCAGACACAACAGCACCGGAAAGGTGCATGTATGCGGCATATCGTGCGGCTGTGCGGCGTGCTGCTGCAGCTGCGCTGCTCCTCTTGACGCTGGGTGTCGGTGCCCGCTCTGCCGAAGTTTCGGAGGAGAGGCGTTCCTACACCCGCCAACACCTGGCCACACCCGCCCGCGGGTAGAATTTTATTTTTCTCCCGCTTCTCGGGAGGTGGCATCTCGACAGCACAAGTCATTGCGAAAGCGCCAGCAGTTCGACCGGGAAAAAAATGTTGCGTCGATATCTTGTGAGTTTCGGCCAAGGCAGTACTCTAAAGCGTTGAGTCAAGATGAGCTGATTGCGGAGACCACAGGTGCTATCCCCGGTTGAAGATGCCCGGGGACAGCGAGCAAAACCAATATGGACCAGGAAATCGCGCCCATCTCGCACATATCTGTGCCATTGAGAAAACAACGAGAAAGAAAAACAACAACCACAACCCAAGACAACTAGACTACTCTCTGACACGTATGACAAGTGGCTGCCGTGTGTTGCGTGTTTGCGCACAACTGGACGATGAATTTGTTTTTCCGGCGGATTTAATTCGCCGCGTAATATTGTTGCGCCGCAAATTTTGGTGCGTGTGTTCTATTATAATAACAAATAACATCCACACCGCGCTGACTGGTTGACTGATGTCTGGTGTGCGCACTCTACAACCGCAGTAAACGTATGCATAGGAGAGGAGGCACGTGGTTGACACGTGTTAGATACTCGTAGAATGAATGTGGGACATCGATCGACGGCGATCATTGATGGTAGTTGGTAGGTTTGAACAGGAGATTCTACTTGGTGTCTTCGGAGATTCAAACCGAAATTGAGTGACCGATGATGGTGGCTATGCACTCCTCTCTGGTGATGGGAGTCCGGGTTCCACTCCCCTCCAATACAATATTTCCCCACCTCGGCCCTCACTACATAGCCGAGCTGCCGTTCTCCACAAACCTGTACAAAGGCTTCGACCTACCCGGATTACCCAACAACATGTGACGCACAAACTGAGAGATGACGACTCACCAGCAGCGCAGCAGGCGGCAGAGGCCATGTTCTCGTTCCGCGGCGGGTCGCGTTGGGGAGGCAGTCGGCCGCGGCAAGGTGTGGGTCACAGCAACTCGCTCTGGTGCAGATGGTCTGGCGTCTGTGGGACGTGTCCGTGTACGTAGTTGTTGTTGTTGTTGTTCTCACATTGCTCAATAGTCCACAAAAATGGGGAGCCCGTGGTCTCAAAACCTGGCACATACGTCGTCGTGGGAAAAAAAAAAAATAGGGTACATTTTTTTTTTTTGCCTCCCAACAATTGCAGATGTAATACAAGTAGGGTTCATTCTAAGAAAGGAGTTTGTTTCGAGACTTCACGCCTCTTTCATTGTTCGTGTTCTCAAGGCCCCGCTGTCCCCGGTCTCTTCGCTGGTGTCGCAAGATGCGATGACACCAGATGACACACGGACACGCACAGCAGGCGCTACCGCAAGGAACAGGCGTGGTGAGTGTGTCCGCACGAAGCGTGGCCTTTGATGTTGTTGAACAGCAGTGGCAATCATAGCTGGTCGGGCGATTTCGTGTGTCCTTTGGTGTCCGGTGCCCGGTGTACGGCGCGTGAGTTTTTGTTTTGTCTCTGAGTGGCAAGCCTCTCCTCTTCAAAGAACGAAACAACAGGGGAGAGGTTACGGCGAGTAGGTATGAGGCAAGGAGCACACCACGAGGCGGTATTTCCGAATACCAGAGTCCTTTGTGCGCGATGAGTGTTGAAGGCAAGGTACAGCATT
The DNA here is from genome assembly GCA_902602495.3 of Ectocarpus sp. CCAP 1310/34. Lineage (NCBI taxonomy): Eukaryota > Phaeophyceae > Ectocarpales > Ectocarpaceae > Ectocarpus > Ectocarpus sp. CCAP 1310/34. Next base: position 128,139 of record CACKRE030001904.1, on the reverse strand, counting down.
TTGTGTGGCGCGAAGAGGGCGTACACTCCGAACTGCTGTCCCCTTCTTGTGTTTGAATTTCGAATGTAAAGAGATACAACAACGACCCCACGAAAGCTGTGAAGTTCCATCCAGTAGAGAGCCAGAGATGTCTTCCTTTCAGGACAGATGCCGTCCTGCCTGCTTCTTTTGATACCTGCAACCAAACCTGATGCGGTCTCAAACAGTCATCATGTTGAAGGTGTGCGTGGAATCCCGCAATTTCGCGCTGTGTCGGCTAGGATTGGCGCCACAAATCAATCCTGCGGCTGAACTCAAGAGAGAAGACGGTATGGTGTTATTTGAAAGGGGGTCTGTTGCTTCATTGGACCCTTCTTCATCGATACGGCGTTGCCGATGCTACTGCTGCTACTGGAGTATGAAATTTTACTATGCTACGAGCGTGAGCGCCGTTCTGGACCAACATGACAAAAAGACAGGCGCCAGGACTTTTACCCGGGCAGATCAGATATACAAGCCGAAATCAAACCATTAGATAGACTAGTCAGCGCTGACAGTCTAATGCTTTGATTTTGGCTTCTAAGAAAGTTATACAGCTCAGATCCCCAGCGAGTGCACGCAGCTTGCACGTCGGTGAACAGAGGTTATGTTGTTCCACACGGGAAAGGCTAGAGATAGAGGGCACGCTTGCAACAACAGCATTTTACGCCATATGGGCTCCGTTCACTACTTGTCCCTCGTGCTACCTGACTCGACATACCTCACAGGTCTATCTTCACGGTGGATCAGCTTCTTTGTGGACCTGGTCATACGCGTAAACCCTCTTCGCTAGATTCTTCAGTAAGGCCACGAGAAAATGAGTGCGAGGCGTTCGCCCAGACTATCTCCGGGAAAGGTAATGACCGCCACCGAACCAGTAGCAGGCGGTGGTGGTCATGGCGCTCGCGGGCCGCCGAACGCCAAGCGGCAGAGACGCGCTACCGCACCCGAGGCCGCGGCTAACGGCGGCGCTCGTGCCGCAAGCCAAGAGGGGAAGAAGCCGGAGAAGGAAGAGGAGAACGGACCCTCGGCCTACGAGCTGCAGAGGCTCGCCAAGATGAAAGAAAACGCGATGATGATGGCGTCTCTGGGCCTCGGCGGCGCCAAGGATAGCATGCGCAAGGCTGTCAACAGCGACGCGGCCCAGAGGGCGAAGGCGCGGGGCCTAGGGCCCCGGCCGAACAAGGTCTATCCTGCCAGAAGCAGGTGATCTTTACGTGTGTTGCGGTTGTTGATGGTTTATGATTTTCTACGCAAACGTTTCGAACTGTACACCCTTGGGCGCAATACAGTTCAGAAGGAGGTGAACGGACGAGGAAGAAACACCCGAACTATGTACAGACTTGCGTCACTACTTGTTTGAAACCTGAGAGCTGCCAGCTTGAGGCTGAAGAATATCGAAGCTCAATAAGTTTACCACAGCGGGAGAGATCCGAGCCTACAACCCAGGGTCAAAAGATTTCCGAGGTTTGTGACCGCATCACCGGGGCGTAGGCTGTGCCCTCGTTCAACGATAAGAAAAACACGGCAGAAAGGCCTCGCAGTGGGTCAAGATTGTTCGACGTGTTTTTTTTTGTAGATGTGCCCGTCAAGAAAAACACGGCAGAAAGGCCTCGCAGTGGGTCAAGATAGTTCGGTGTGTTTTTTTTTGGAGATGTGCTCGTGTTGTTTATTTTATTAATGGGCTTTTTTTCACTTTGTTTTCCTGTATTTTTCAGGTTTGGTTTGTTTCCATCTTTCTTTTTTGGTTTGGAGAAGACATATGGTGCCGCATCAGCATCCACAAGCGGTGCTCGCACTTCCGTCATGTTCTTGCCTTAATAGCAAACCTCATGTTGCGAGTCTCGTACCACCCAGAGCAACCGTGGCTTAACCATGGCTTGGGGGTTGGGGGGATGGAAGCCTACCTTCAGCTCATCCGTGTAAGACTGCTGTCTACATAATTTTTCTGTTTGGTTCGCTGAGATTTGCTAAGCTGTTCGAGTCAAATCACGTCAGCTTTGTGAGCTGTTGAGGTTGCGAAACGTCATAACCAACTGGCAGCTAGCTTTTGGTTTGTCCTGCTGCCATTTTTTTTCTCAACTTTTGCATCATTCCGTGATCACGCTGCCGTGCTCTCATGGAAGGATCCCTTGGATGACGAACGGCAAGACTCTTAACGCTTATATCGTGCATCCCGCTCTTATAAATTTTGAGCTTACAAGTAGTAGTCATGTATCTGATTATTTGTCTGACCACAAACCTTGCCATGCCACCTCAACACGCAGGGAATCTGCACGCGTGCGAGGCAAAACGCCAGAGGGTTTGCCGATGGAGGACCCGGAAGAGGCGTTCAATCGTAGGAGGCAGGGCTTCGACGGTCAGGGAACGACTGCGGCTGCGGCGGCGGCGGCGGCGGCGGCATCGCCTAGGTCGCCTCGCATTGAGGGAGACGTTTCTATGGAGGAAACCAACGGCACCCTGGACGGGACTGTGCGCCTGAGACAGGTATGATCCCACTGCAATATCCTCGGCTCTTCCGGAATCTGAAGTTCTTTTTTGGACTTACGATATGTTCAGGGTTTTGCGTGTCCGAGGGACCCGTTCGATGGATGTGGTGGGTTCCTTTGGTTTGCTTGGGACTGCTGTGATGGTGTGATCGCTGGGACCGTTCAAGCCAGCGTTTTGCTCAGGCGGGTTTTCATCTTTTACCTGGGTGCTGCTTTTTGGGACTGCTATGACTCTGTAATCGCTGTGACCTTTCAAGCCCACGCACTGCTTAGGCGGGTCATTGTATCGCCTGCTTTCTTCTCACGCCGAAGGCCCGGGAAAGGGCGGTTACCTCGGCTAGCGCCGCTCGTTGCTCGAAGTGCACGATGCCTGTTTGTGCGTTGTCGCGGCGCAAGTCGGACGCCGACGAGTGCGGCGTAAATCCTAGCAAGGCGGACGAAGTAAGCGCCGTTTGAGTCGCTCGCCGGGACGGCCGGGAAGTGAGATTTGTTTCTGTTGTTGAAAGAGAGAGGTCATTGTACCGAGTATCGAAAAATATGACCCGCAGCCTAGTGTGCTGCAATTTCGCGCGCGCAGAGTTGTGACTCGTATGCTTCGAAGTCTCTCCCACTCTTGTTATTCGCTGTGGTGACGCCTCAACGTTGCTGTTTGTGTGGTGCTCTCAAGATGATGGGTGGGCTTGTTGGTCGCTACGATAGGGACGGCAACGAAGAGGACTATGAGCTAGCCGAGCCGGACGACGCCTTGAAAAGGTATTGTTATGGATAAGCCTTTTTCCAGCGCTGTTTTTTCTATTCTTATTTCAGTGCGGAATCATGCCTCGTCTATAGCAAGTCTTCAAAGTGGTCGGGTGGAGCTGGTGAATATGCCAATCGAACTTGTTGTGGCCTTGGCTGCTTCGCGGCCATTGCTCGCTGTCCGTTTCTGTTGACTTGCGCGACAGCGGGCTAATGAAAGATCTTTGTTGATCAGAAGGAGTTAGACGGTTTGAGAGTGTTCGGGTGTGCTTCTTTTTGCTGACTCTATAGAGGCAGCTATGGTGGGGCGCACTAGATGAACTTGTGCAGTACACCCGATTGAAAATATGTCTCACTGGAAGTCTGCTCGAGAGTTTTTTTTTGTGGCTAAAGGGAGGAAGGGCCGTTTTTGTTCTGCACTTTAGTCAGTCAAGGCGGCAAGTGCTCCCCTTTGGCCTACTGTTGTCACAGAGGTTAAGTTCAAATTGGTACCTTGCGTTTCGCGCGCGCGCTTGCCTGGCCGACGGTCTACTGTTAAGGTTATCCTGCCTGAAGGTGGAGGAGACGGGCGTGTGCAAGGTGGTGAGGGAGCGAGCGTACAGCACGACCTGGCACCCTTCCAGGGACAAGCTTCTTCTTGCTGTGGGAGACAAGGTCGTTAGATGTGTTAAGTTGGCTTGCTGTGGGAGGCAAGGTTTGTAGGAAAATTTATTAACTTGCTGCGACGTCCGGGCGAGAGCAAGGATACCAATCTCTAGCGCAGTTGCGACGAAAGACAAGGCAAATCTCCACCTACCGAAACCCTTGACCTTGTTCCTGTGTTTTTTTGTGTCGGGACATTGTACCACGGGTTTGTTTCCGAAAGGTGGGGAACGTGGGACTGTGGACCGTGGATGAGACCGACGATAACGACGCAGCGCACGGGGTGTTCCAGTTCAAGCCTCACACCGGCGCAGTGCCCCGCATGACTTTCGACCCGTTGGACGGCAACAAGATGCTTTCCACGTCCTATGACGGGACTGTGAGAAGGATGGACGTAGAGAAGGGTGCCTTCGAACAGGTGAGCGACTATCATATGCGTGTGGCTACTGGTTGTATGGGGGATTGACAAGTCCCCGTCTGGTTTGGCACAGCAACCGCAGGGGTGATGACCAACTTCTTGTTCATTCTTGTGAAACGAATGTAGCCTGGGCCGGCGAAAACTTAACATATCGCGTCGTCCCGGCATTGGAGGGATGCGAAGTCCAACGGATACGGCATGCCTTTACATGATTAAACCCCACCCCGCGTTACACTGGGTCCGCTTTTTTTGTACCAGGTGTTTGGGAACAAGGCCGGCGAAGACGCGTTTTTCACGGACGGCCATCTGGTTGCGGAGGACAGGTTGCTGCTCTTATCCGACGGTGTGGGCGATGTCACGGCCGTAGACCTCCGCACCACCACACAAGTGAGAGCAATCAAAAACGCGCCGCGTGCCTACCCGAAGCACGTGGTATCTGACATGATCCCCTCTGCTAGACCATACACGATCAAACGCACAAAGCGTACCTTTGATACCTGCGCTCTTGTGCGCGAACGCTCCTAAACAAACATTTGGAACATTTGGACGACTGGTTTTTATTCCGCCGTATCTTCTTGCCCGTTTTGTTTCCCCTATGGTGCAGGATACGACAGTGACAGCTGGTGAAGCTGCCCTCTCCCTAACTAACCCCAACGTCCTTCCAATCCTGACTCGAAGGTTGTTATCCCATGCTATACTTCATTTCCCTTTTCTGGCTTGTCCTAAGGTAACGACTTGTTCCCGAACGCTGCGGTAGTAGTCGGTTGGCCGTGTTCGGCTTCTTGCCGCTTTGTGCCGCCTCCTGTTCTGCTAGCTGCGGAGCAAGGGCATGCTTGGACGTATTTGGGCATCGCTTCTGCGCCCGGGATTTGTCGGGTAGTTAGCCTTTCACCATGGAAGGCACCCGCGTCAGTTTGGACCAGTACTCGAACGGTTTGAAATGTTAAGACGAAAACAACATACTACTCATGTGTGTTTTTCTTTTCTTCTTGGTGGGGGTATCATGGTTTGCTCTCTGGACGGACGGGCCGGCGCAGGTTTGGAAGCGCGAGGCCCACGAAAAGAAGGTGAATACCGTGCACGTGCATCCCGGCAACAGGCACCTGTTCGTTACGGTGAGTGAACGGAGAGCGTGTTGTGTTGCCGTCGTTACATTCGAAATGGTTCACCGTTTGAGAATCTAGCAGCAGTCCCTTGTGCTGTTATTTGGGTTTGTAGCCTGCGACAACGGTTTTTCCTTGAAGAGTGGGGAGGGAGACGTACTGAAAAGAGGACAGTGTCGTACGCAGTCGAGGAATGTTCCCACTTTTGTGCGTTGTCCTCGTTTCGCCAGGGAAGAAACGAAGACGACCGAAATTTCTGTGTGCTTTCTCCCTCACCCTACACGCTCAAGTGTCGTTGTCCTTCAACATCACGTCGTAACGAGAAAGTGAAACGGCTGCTGTTGTTGCGTTTAGTAATTCAAGAAACACTGTTCTTCTTCCGAATTCCGAAAGGAGAGGTGTTGCGACAGTTAATACTTCATTGGCCTGCAATATAAATGTTTGGAACGTTGTCTAAGAAAAATTGATGGAAAGTGATCAATTCAAATGGATCAAGTCATAAGCACGCGACACTCGACTTCACGGTCGACGAAGGAATACTCCCGCTAAATCTTCCTCGCGATGCAATCGCGTTGAAGGCACACGATGAAGACGCATGGTGAAGGGGAGGGGGAACTCTCCTTTGTTTTAAGCGAATGAGATGGACACACGCAAACCGCAAATGATACCCATGGGACGGCGCAAAACAACAGCAGCGTTTGTATGTTATGTTTTGTTTGATTTTACTATGTATTTTTTTTTGTATTTCTTCGAAGTAGCTTTTTTTTTTTCTTCTCTTGATATGGCCAAACGAATCCATCTCTATCCATAGACAAGAGTCTCAGATAGATTAGCAACGAATTTATAGCGTCAGTTGAAGCTGCCTATGTTTCTACGATTTCCCGAGCAGCATACAGCGAGAATTCCCCTGAGGGTAACAGGCTACACAGTAGTAAATAGTAGTATTTTGTCTTTGGGGAGGAAAGGACAATACAAACAGACGAATTCTTGTGTTGATGTTGGGGAGGTCGGAACACGACACTTGTAGATTCAGGTGGAAGGGTCCAGTTCTGGGAACTTCCTCAACGCGGGGGAGCATCGAGCTCCTGAATCTGGAGAGCGACTTTACAGCTATAGACAAGTAGAGGCTTTTCCTTTCTCGAAAAAGTGGCCTTCAGATTTTAAGGAGGCTACCTTGCAACACAGCAGCATGGCTTCCCGTCAGAGCTCGAGGTCCTTCACCCCCATGAAAAGGGCTTGACCCTAGAGCTTCCCGCGAGAAGGCAGTTCTTAGGGAGGCAGAAGATTACCTGCGCCCATCCTTTTGGGCGGCAGGCCATGGGCACGCGCAAAAGGTGATGAGCTTGGGTGGAGAAGAGACTCCGGTGCAGAGGGAGGACTCCGACGCGGAGGTGTTGGCTGTGGCCAAGCCATCGAGTATGGCTCCCGCGGGCAACAAGACGAGCAAGTGGAGAACCTCGGTGTAGTGAAACACGTCAGCGGACCTGATGCTGCTCACCGCCGGTGAGTGTGTGCACCCATCATGCATATCGAGTTGTATGCATAAGGATGCATAGCTCGCACGCATGTGTAACCACCGAACACGATGCATCATGATCGATCATGGTGCCACGTATCAGACTTCTAGCATCCGGCTACTGTGCATGTATTAAAGTGGGCCCGCCGCACTCGGTCCAAAGACTTGACTTGTGGTGAGGTGATGGGCTGTCGTTGGTGGATAATGGAGCAGAATTTTCTTCGCATGAGTCGCAGCATGGAACCACAGCAGTCTATGTGTGCGATATCAGGTTCCGCGGCGTGCCGGGTGTTGCGTGCCCGGTGCGATATCCTGCCGTCGTATGTAGGGCGGTATACTTTTTACCGAGTTGAAGGTAGTGTGGAGAGAACACGCGTTGAGTGAGCAAAGCGCGGTGGTGAAGAAAAGCTGACGGTCATAAACAGAAGCAAGAGCAAGGCCGCATGAGGTCGATGATGGGCGAGGAAGGCGGGCCAGAACTTGCTTGTCCAATCAGCCGTTGAGATGGGCAACAGCCGGTGCGGAGCGGGAACAGCTGCGTCGTCCTACGGAGAAGCTCACGCCAGCGACGAGCGCCGGATGGAGGGAGTCATGCGCAACAAGGGACGCATGCCTCGGTTCACGATGTCCGATAGCGGGAGCGGAAGCGGGAGCGGCCGATCCAGCCCCGCTACCACCGGCGGCGGGGCCGGTTTCGGTAGCGGTAGCGGTAGTTGTAGCGGGAGCGGCCGATCCAGCCCAGCTACCGGGGGGTGGGGTCATATGTGGGGTCATATCGACACTCCCGCTTGAGAGCGCCCTTGCCGACCTGCAACGCGCACCGACGATCGCGAAACTTGCGTCGAGAGTGAACGTTACGCCTGAGCAGGCGGACCTTTCCTCAACACGGGATTTAAGTCCTGACTAAATCGCGCGTGATGTCGCAACGAAGATGATGGAGGATATGATTGCGGGCTACCTCGTGGGACTTAGGGATGGGAAATCGGTGGACGCGTTTGTGAGGGATATCATTTGCAGGCGATGAAGACGCCAACGGCCTCGACCTCGTAGGTACGTCTGATGTTCCTGGAGTAGACAAGGCCGAAAAGCCCACTACAAGCAAGACGTTGAACTTCTCAATGCCCGGAGGTACCGCCTTGAGTGGTCGGTTCGGGATCGTCCGTTGGGGATCTTTGTTGGGCTGACGAGGGCTCTGGCGTCTCGACTGGTTTTCGATGGCAGCAACACGCCGTTGAACTTAGCCGGCGGTGGCAGCAGCGGCGGCGCTGACGACGACGGTGATTACCGGCGACAGCGATGCGCCTCCCGACAAGCAACCAAGCGTAAGGGCAAGAGTGGTAGGAAGAACGGCACAAACACCAACAAGAGGGAGGAGTTGGATATCAACAGGTAAGCGTGCTGACCGTAAACTAGTTGGATTGTTTCACAAAACGGGTCCAAACGATTGGGTTGGTTCCAGGTTTGCGTTTCATGGAGTGCATTATCTTGTTGTCTCTTCGAAAGTTAAGGTACAGATAGCGCCCGCACTCAAGAATTTAGCAGTTAAGAAATTGAGACTCGAAAAAATCAGAAGCTAAGAACTGGAGCATCATTTGTGAGCCCGGTTGAGAACCCCTACACTAAAACCTATATTGCGGCCATTTGTAGCCCACGAGAGGATGATCAGCAAAACCCCAGCCTCGACCGAGACTAGAGGTTCTTAAGTGCGGGCGCCATCTGTATACCCATTCTCACTTGTATCAGCGTAGTCGACCGACCTCGTTCCAGGTTGCCTACTACGCCATGCCCAGTGGTATTGTCAACATCTTCTGCACGAGCATGCATCCAAAGGCGGCTTGATGTATCGTTTCTTGTCGTGTCCAAAATAAAGGATGCCGGCGCGCTCGTTCCAGCCTGAAGAGCAACATGAGGTTTGGAGGTCGGCCAGGAAAGAAGCTGCGGCAATCAGGAGCGAGTCAATGGCGGCGGGTCGGTGCCAGCGGGAGCGTGATGGAAGGCAACTGGATCACCAGCACGCGAGGGATGTGCGTGCCGATGAGCGAGGACAGAAGGCCAAGACAGAGATAAGTGGGAGGCGGCTGAGGCTGCTAGGCGTGGCGAGAATAAGGCGGAAAAGACGAAGGACCAGGCAATGGAGTCGGAAATTATGCAGTTGAAGGTGCAGATGGCCGTGGCGAGGAAGAAACCGTAGGTATAAGAACGCTCCCTTTTTCTCGATACCATGCCCAAGAAAACAATGCTGCCCTGGATGACGCTCACATGTTACTCCTTGCACTCCAGACGGCCACTGGGGGGGGGG
>CACKRE030001904.1:83105-96730 GCA_902602495.3 Ectocarpus sp. CCAP 1310/34 | reverse complement strand
CAGAGAGTACGGCCTCAGGACCGAAGAGAAAGAGAGCCGGGGAAGCGGCGGTGGGGGGCAAGAAACGGCGACCGGGCACTGCTGTAGAGGCGAGTAGGGCGGCCGAGGCAGCACTTGTTGCGAACTACGTACCCGGCTGATGCTGTTGCGCCCTGTTTCCCTCCCTGCTGTATGCTATACTCCTTTATGTATGTGCTTTGTATTGCCTTCGGCCTCTGTGCTGTGTTTCTGTTTTTCTTTTTTTCATGACCTCCCTGCCTACGCTGCTGTGTTGGGTACCGTGATCTCGCTTTGCTGTTGCCTTTGTTTTTGTACGTCTGGCTGTCTGCCCATCTGCCGCCTCTTTGTCCTGTTTGCTCCGTTATTCCCATGCCCTGGTGCGTAGTGCCTGGTGCTGGTACGTTACCCTTTGATTTTTTCTAAGGCGGGTGTGGGAAGCGACCTCCTTTGTTTTTGTTTTTGCTTTATTTTGATCGGTTTCCGAGGGCTCTTTCCTCGAACGGTCGGTGCGATACCTGTTCTTTTCTTTCTATCATTTTGTTTTCTTTTTCCGAGTGGTTTGTACCCTATTTTTGTTTTGTTTCCTCGCGGCGTCGTATGTGCCGGGTTTTGAGACCGCGGGCTCCCCATTTTTTGTGGACTATAGAGCTAATGTGAGAAACAACAACAACATTCCCGTTGCAAAATCTTCGTGAGTCAGCCACAAGGCGTTTTTTTTCTTGCTCGTCCCAGATAGTCGGAAAACAAAAAGCACATCTAGTAGGTCTTTTGCGTGTGATGTACCCACCCCGTTACCCCGCATACAATAGGCATCGCTGGACCGAAGCGTGAGGTTATGGGACGCTCGGAACGTTGGCGCCGGCACGGGGTCGAGCGGCATCGGCGGCATGAAGCACGTGGCCGAGCTACCGCACTTCCGCAGCGTCAACAGCGCGCACTTCAGCCCCACGGGGGAGTGGATGGCCACGGTGTGTCAGGACGACAAGATCAGGCTGTACCAAGACCTCGGCAGCGCAAGCGGAAAGCAGGTAGGTGTGCTGTTGGCCGCCCGTCCCTTTTGGGATACAATCCAGCAAGACAACCATGTAGGTTTTGGTTTTCGTTTGTTTTTGCTCCTCAGGAATATACGTCAGGAATATTCCTTATGAATTGGAGGAAGAACATTTGTTTTACAGTCGACCCCGCTTTAAGGACGCTCGCGTGGAGGAAACTGCAGAATGTACGTTAATGGGGGTACCCCCATTTTTCTGCCGCGTACCCCCTTTTTGTGTCCTGCGGGCCGCTCTTTGCATGCACCACGCACCACAGTGAGTACAGAAGTAGCGACGCACAGACGGCGGAAGTAGCGAGCGGTCTGCTGCTGCAGCTGTAACTGGGTGTGGGAATGGATAGATTTCTCCCATCTACCGGCGGTCCATCTGATGCCGCCGAAAAAAAAGGTCGTGCATAACCTCGTCCCTCACCGAGGGCGAGGTTATCTCTCGCTTGGAGGACGTTCGATCCTATTTGTACGCGAAGGGAAGGGGTGGAGAGTACCGTGAGACGCAAGACCTTCTTTCGAAGCCCGTTCATTCGTATTCTCGTGAAACTCAACAGAGCCGGAGAGCCAAGCCGCGGGGGGAGGTTCAGGGAACTCTTTGCGATATGTGGAGGGAAAAGTCGCCCAAGGGTAGCTTTTGGGCTGCGCCGGGACAGTTATTTTATGTACTGGTGTTCCTCGGTGCGACGTTGAAATACGTTCGTTGTTTTTTTGTTTCACAAGAATGATGTAAATATGTGTCTACTTGGATTTTCCTCCTTCTTCCACTGTCGGCTATGCAGTACATTGGTACGAAAAGTACAAACTTCTGTACTGCAGTTTGATATTTTCAACACGTCCCCGACTGCTGTACATCTCATTTATTATGTATTGTAAATGTGTTCGACGTCAACAAACGGTTGCCAGTCGGCTCGGCGATGTTGACCTTTCGTACCATACCCTTGCTTAGCAAAAGACGCGTAGTTTGAGGTATAGCATGCCTCCATTGGCCACGGGGATGGGGAGCTATCGTCCCCTGAATTTTAAGGACGCAACCCCGCTTTAAGGACGCTCTTTTTCGGGAAAAGCCATGTGCGTCCCTAAAGCGGGGTCGACGGTAAAAGAAAGCACCGGTAATTATTCGGTGAAACAGTATGCTCAAACCTTCTCTGAAGCAGGCACCACCGGCTGTGTCATTCTTTGCAAGGCCAGGTCCGTCCCCGCGCTATCTCTATGACTTGTCGAACCGCTGGATTGACCCATGGCGTCCTCTTTCGGGGGTTTTTCTGCCGCCCGCATTGCAAATGAAAGCTTGTTTTGCTCTGGGAGTTTCTCCGATAGGCGCTTGCTTGGAAAAAGTTTGCTTCGCACCGCACGGCGCTTCGGTCGGAATGATTCCTTGCCGAGGCGAGCTTCAAACGATTCCTTGTTTAATGTATTCTGTTTTTATTTTCTCCGCGGCAGGTATCTGCCTCCCAAGTTCTACCGCACAACAACCAGACCGGCCGCTGGCTCACCAAATTTCAGGCATCGTGGGACCCCAAATCGAAGGGGCTGTTCGCCATCGGCAGCATGCAGAAGTACCCTCACGGAGTAAGGCGGGGCGGGGCGGTCAGCAGTCTTGGGCGTTTTCTGACGTTGTTGTTTTGATTTACCTTGTTTGGTGGGTGGTGTGTGTTCGTCCCCATCTATTCTGGCGCCGATTTACAGGCCTTTCGGCGTGCATACCTGACTGGCTTGTCAGCCGGGGTCACACAAGCGGAAGGTCGCACGGGAGCTTTTTTCATTTTTTCATTTGTTTTGTTGCCCCCGTTCCCCCCTGCGGTGCTTGCCTTGTAGGTTCACTTTAAATTTTTCCGCTGCTGTTTGGTGGTGAGGTCGCATACGTGGGTATGTCATCGTTGGCGTGAAGTTCCGCACGCAGGGGTTGATTGAGAAGGGATGATGGGGCGGAGTTACAGCGTCTGATTATCATCTTGGTTTGTTTTTTTTGCGTTCATGAGTATGTAACCCTCCAATTCTTGTGACCGCGGAAGTCGCCCGTGTCACTTTAGACCCGCGGACGGTGGATATTCAGATACCGGTACGTTTATTGTGAAGACAACAACAACCACAACAACAGCCCCTTTTGGCCCATTCCGTCGGTTCTCGTCCCAATCACAGATCCATCTGTACAGCGTCAACGGAGGCGCCAAAAAGCCTTCCGCCGTGGAGGTTACGGGGGGAGACGTCATGGGCTCCATCCAGAGCGTCGTTGCTTTCCACCCATCCAGGGACGTCTTGGCCGGAGTGAACTCTAGCGGGCGGGCCCACATTTTCATGTGATGGGTGGTAGAGTGGCAAGAACCCCCCCCCCTCTGGTCAATGGTCTGACCGCTAAAGCATGCAAAGCATAAGAGTACGCCCCGGCCCCCCCACACACACCCCGGCGATGACAACTTGACGTCTAAGAAAATGATCACCAGGTGGTTGTGTGAGTGGTATCATGTTTCGAAACAGTTACCATGCTTGGGTCTGAGAGTAGTTTTGTGTTTTGGGCTCACGTTGACCCGTAAAACTTCGACCACCGGGGGTGGTACTGTGCGAGCGGGTGTGTTCCCTTGTGCCGTATACGGTGCAACTCCTTGACAGTGGCAGCGATTGCTCACTCACAAACTCGCGCTTGTAGGAAGTTTGATTTCGTTTAGCACAGCAGGCTGAAATCTTCACGCATAGATGTATGTGTTTCTGAGCCGTTGAATCCTCTCATTGGCAAAGTGGCCCATTGGATTGCACACTGCGGTTACGTTCTCTCATGACTGCTCCGGCTTGGCATCTCTGTCTGGTTGTACGTCCAGCAGCACCCATCTCCAAGTGTTTATGTGCTCTTTTGTCAGCTGTTGGTTGCCGATTCGTGTGGTTGTAGGTCCAGCCAGTAGCACCTTCCTGCCACATATTGCGCGTTTTTTGTCGTCAGCTGTTGGCTTGCCGATGATACGTGTGGCCTCGTTATCGATTTGACGACGCCGATCCTGATCCCGAATCCAGCGAAGGATCGGGTGCTGTTTACTCCGGAGATTTCGACGGGTAATTCGCAACGCGGCTCATCAGGTCTGGCTTCGGTGGCACCGACAACACTGTTTTTGGGTATCTTAGATCGGATATGAACAAAAACATGTAGTTGGCCGGGGAACACATGAGTTTTTTCTCGCTTACTAAATCCTGGTCTCCGTTGGAAGCGACGCGCTGCAAAGCTCGTTGTTAGTTAACTTGATGACTTCATAGGTCTAAGTCGCGAGGGTAGGGATTGCTGTACCCCTCTCGCGATGAAAGTATCTCAGGCAGAAACCGCAGGAGGGGGTCCAACCCCCCCCTCATATGTGACTCCGGTTGGGTCGTCTACATGGTAGAAGTGGAGGATGGTGGCCAGAGGGGCAGACGACAGAGTCCAATGATGGGAGAAAAAAAAAAACATGCAGATGGCCAATGCTGAAGCAATTTTTTTACGGGACTGGTCTCGACAACGGGACGCTCGCTTTGAAAGAGATGGCGTGGGACGGACGTGTAGACAGGGGGGCAATGGTGTGGTTGAGCGGCTTTGTTGTGTGCCCACGGAAGCGAATCCGGGCGTCCTCTTCTCACAGCTCGGTCGGCGTTTGTGTTGACAGGCTCTCTTAGGACGGAAAAATGTGTCGCTTTTGGTAATAGTATGGCGTGAGGTGGTAAGCGACCGGCGGATCGAATTTGACGCAGTTTTCTTAAGGCGACCGAAACACGTCCAGTTCCCATCGCCCGTCTTGTGTCTCTCAAAGACTCGAATTTGGAGGTGAAACGACGACGTTGAGATACGAAATACAAATTTGGACAAGAGTCTCAGCAGTGGCACATGGTGTGATGAACTCGTGCTGCCGCGCAATCACTCCGTCATACCTCTTTGAAGAAGAGCAATTTGTGTACCAAGCTTGAGAGATCATAGATTTTACTAGACGATATAATGTGCCACGAGGTTGTATAGTCTACCCCTGAACGGTAAATGGCGCGTGTCTTCGAGCTCTTCGACGGAACTGTATTCATCATCATGCACGCCGTAGCCCTTTTGACCATAAAACTCGACTTCCTCAAGAAGAAGCGCTTAAAAGTGGTGGTGCTTGCGACGACGACGAGGTTCGTAAAGCAGTGGTAAAAGCCGTTATGGCATGCGTCGAGTTGGGACACGCCGCCCGCCGTTGCGAGATCGATTTTGGAATGGTTTGTCCTCGGAAGGGAGGTGTTTGTCTTGTCTTATCTTGTCGGGGCAGGGCCAAGAAGCTGGGACTGGTACATGGGTAGTAGAAACCTGTGACCCCCTATGAAAAACAAAGTGAGCGATGATGGGCGAAAGTGTGGAACACAACGTATGTTGTTGGCTCCCAGCAGGCCAGCTGAGGGGGGAAACGATTACAGAGTTTTCTTGTGCCGACAAAGACCGCAGCAACTTTGGAGCGGTAGAACAAACAGCGGGAACAACGTTTGAGTGAGGTTTGGTATGGCGTGGAGAGCGGGAGGGAGGTGGAAGACACCCATTATCATCTGTATCGTACTCGTTGGACCATAGACACTGCACCGCTTCAAAATGTCTACATAAACGGAGACAGTCGGGTTTTCTCCCAATAGGCGCGCATTGCACCCGCATGCTATCTCGAAGGGTGTTCACATCGGGCTTGTAATAGTGCGGACACTGGTGGGTGCACTTGGCATTACTGTTGAACGATTGATTTCTAGTCCTCTACAATCCAACGCACACATCTCCACCCGACGGCACACCAGAACATCTCATACACACCCTCGAGCAACAGCCAACGGGTAGATCTTCCTTTCATCACCGAAATCGACACCGCGCTCCACCAAGGAGGCGGGATGTGGAGCATCTCGTTATCCCCCACGCGGCACGCCCCCGGAGAAAGCTCCTATTGACGACAAAAATACATGGCGCGACTTGTCCCGCAGTAGTTAAGCGCGTTGCTTTTTTGGTCGCGTTTCCCCATCTGAGTTTTTCCGCTTTTTTGGGCCGCTGTTGCCGCCGCTGCTGCCGCCGCTACCGCCACCACCGCTCGACTTGGACTTGCTGGTGGAGGCAGACGCTGCTGTTGTTCCCGCGGAGTTGTTGGAAATAGCAGAAGCGTTTCCTTGCAGGGATCGTCGTAGTAACCGTTCCACCACCCGAAACGTCAGGGGGTCCAACATGTCCACGTTCAGCTCCACCTTCACGTTGTTGTTGTTGTTGTTGTTCCACGAGTGTTGAGCGACAGAGTGGAGAGAGAAGGAGCCAGGGGGGGATAGAGAAGCGGTTGAGGTGATCGGTCTTAGGCGAGAGGGTTCGAGCGAAGCAAGACGCGAGCACGGCACCGCGCCAACAGTAGACACCAAGCTATGGTGCACTGGATGGTGGGGCGTTCTTCATGGTATTTCCGCCGTGGTGGCCAGCATTGTCGTCTTGGCTACAAAGGCAGGCACTAGACCGGAACGATACCTAACGTCAAGACATCAACAACAAATACTGCTGTCTGCTGTGCAATAAACCATCCACAAACTTGGGTACTTCCAAGTCGTTGATGGAAGAGGCAGGTTCTTCCTAGCTCGTGCCGATCTTTTGGCCAACCAATGCTTTGGGGCAAAACAATAGCCCGGGCTCGTTGATTAGGTACGTAGGCGGGTGGTGTGAAAAGTCGAACCACGCAACGTCCAACCATCGGGGGATAGATAGCGTCCAAAACAAGGCGTCCAACAAAGGGTTCGAGATCACGGCGGCATTATACGAAACGCTAACGTTTACTGCACGACTCTTCTCACCTCATCATCTGCCGGCGACTTGAGCGCTTGTGGACACCGTGCGTCGACCTGCTCCATCACCTGCCCTACCTGCGATGTGATGTCATGCGTGTATTCAATCAGGTTGTGCTTATACTCGTTGTGCATCGAATGTTTACATAGCTGGAGATATAATCGGCGCCGCGCCGTCGGAACTACATGGGCAAAATATAGTATCAACAAGACCAGCTAGTAGCACTTGTAGGTAGAGGCTGAATGGTGAAAAACTCAACTGGTCGGCCTTTTCCTAATGGCTGCCGACGTGTTTTGAACATATACGTCCCGAGTCCTTGCCCATGACGTGCAAACCATCCACCAAATCTTCGGAGAAGTGCTTCCCCTGGCACGTGACTTCCGTACTCTGCACGCGGCGAACACCGCCAAACACCGCCAGTACTTACGCACGCAACCTGGAAAGCGCTACAAAGCTCGTGTGCACACTTTGAAGTTGAAGGAAGAGAGTGTTGTTGCAATCTTTCTCGCGTTGAAAATCGAAGTCAAGCACCGCAGGAGGAGGCCTCAGGGAGAGGAATCCTTCCTTTGCGTGACCACGGGTGGAGCTCCTACCGGGCAGAAATAAATGATGTGAACGCCGATTCAAAGTCATGAAAAACACAACACAAAAATGGATCTCCCGTCCCTGGGTCTCCGTCCTTTCCCGTCGTGTCATACTCACGTCGACCTTGGTTGTCCGGTAAAGGTCGTACGTGAAGCGGACCTTCTCATCCAAGGTCGGTGCTTTCGTGTTGACCGGCTCCGACTTGGCGCTGGGTTTTCTGTCTCGCTCCTTCTCCGCGGTCTGATTTGTTTCGGCGGTGTGTGCGGAAGTTCAAGCGGGGGTCGGTCGAAAAAAAGTTAGTACATGTATTATTAGGACCAAGCAAGCTACTTTGCTCGAGCAAGCTATGCAACTGGGAGTTTGTTGGGAGTGCACTCTGTCGGAACGTAAACCCTAGATTGGGTGAATTCCTGGCAATGGCCACTGCTGTGTAATAACAGCGCGCAGAGGCTCACTTGTGTCTAGACCAGAAAAGATGGTTGATTTGGTGCTTAGTTGGCCGTAAGGAAAGGAAGAGAACGGGAGTGAGAGAGACGGGGCGAGCGCCAAGAGGGCGAGCCATCCATCTTCATCACGAAAATAGAACACAACGGAACGAGGATATCCCATAGGACAGCGGTCCAATTTATGTTACTTTTTTTCTCCCATCTTTGGACTCTGTCGTCTGCCCCGCTGGCCCCTATCCTCCACCTCTACCAGCTAGACGACCCAACCGGAGTCACATAGGAGGGGGGGGTTGGACCCCCTCCAATGTACCATACTGACACTATTCCAGCAATGCTCCTTAGGTGCATCATCTACTTCAGCAATACAAACACTGACATTGAATATTCCAACACGTTCAACATATCAACAATGTTGGTACAGCAGTATCCGGCGATAACCTCCGCCAAAATACAGAGAACAACACGGTACGCGTGAAAGCACGGAGGAATCGTCCATGACTGACGTTGGGGGGTGTGTGACCGGTCGTTTCTACACGTGCGGTAGACGTGCTTGACCCGCTGCTGTGCGTACAACATACGCCCTACTGTAGCGTCTCTGAATGGAAGGGGGAGGAAATCTTTAGCGCCAGATGGACGAACGAACGCCGCTGAAAACCAACGCACCACACCGCAAAAATTATTACTTGATACTTATTACTTGTTTGTGTTCTCGTCATTCGGCGGAGAGACCCGAGGATTCATGTTGACTATTCCCCTGCCTACCATCCATGCGATACATCGATCAGTAAAGAGTATCTGTAGTTGTGGCCACATTTCCTACAAGGACAGGAGCTTACCAGCGCAATATTACCGTCAGCCTTGGAGGAACCTCACAGCGAACCATACCTTGACCTTGGAAAATCTCTCCTCGAACTTTTTCGAGAGGCCCGCCGCGAGGAGGCCAAACTCAGATCCCGGCGAGTTGTAGAGGATACAGTTGGACCAGATCAAGCGAACGTCTCGTGCCACGTCGTCCGCGCGCTCGTACCGGCCCTCTTCCAGCTTCTTCCTCACCTAACCCGTACCATGTTCGCGAGTACGCCGATATACCGTTGACGAGGGCGGAATGCAACCGGAACGTGTGGCGGGATGTCAGCTCTGTCGTGCTCTTTTTACGCAGAAAGTTGCCATAGCACCAACCAAACCGCAGATCGGCAATCGCCATCTGCAGCATGACAAGACAAATCTTAGTAAGGTTCAAGTTAAGGTTTCGTATCCGTCACATCACCTCCGTGTCATGCTGTTCGACTCAACCATCGATCATGAATTTTCTGTACAGTAGCGGTCCCTGTATAGTGCCGATATGTATCCAGAAACTTTAATGAACCTCGGAGCGCGAAGCACGACATTTTTTGCCTTCATCCCCAGGAAGGAAAAAAAGACTTTGTATATCGTGCTCTTCCTACCAAGGCGATGGAGGGGTCTTTCTGCAACTTCCGCCGAACTACGGCACGTAAAAAAATTATCGCCTTTTGTTCGACCAGAACGAAGTCTATAGAGCACTGATTTACGATCTGCTGGTCTGTGAGGAGGAAGTTGATTGGGGCACTCTTCGTCGCACCGATTTGGTCGCGCTCCGACAACAGATGGCCGTGCTTGACAGGGATTTGTCTCCAAAATCAAAGGATATTTTTGACCCTTTTCCCCGGGGAGTTGTAGAGGTAATGCTCTTTTTCTTTTCTTGAATTTTTCGCACACAAACACGCAGCAAGTGCTCGGTTCAAACTAAGAGAAACAGAGGAAGCACTCAGCTAAACAGACAACACCGTTGTGAGGGGCAAGGCAGCCCTGGCGAGGGAAAAATCGAGCCAAACATACAGCTCCTTCCGGGTGTCATCATTGCCATTGCTGTTCCTTTGGTGTGTGGGGAGGGATCATCGGTAAAAACCCAAACCTGCGCCCGGGGCAAGCAAAAGTACAAAATGATCCCAGCAGCCGCGGCAGGGTTTTCAGGCTGTTGCAGACTCTCGCGCCCGCAATTTTTGGGCGTCCTACAGCCTCCTGGCCGGTGTGAATCACGGGCACCAGATCGGTGTCCGGTTACGGCGTGACCTGTGGGCTATAGGAGCTGGTTCAAATCAAGTCGATGATCCGGTATTAAAAAACATATATATACAACGAGAGAAGCGAGATGGGCATTCAATGCAATCGATTTCTCACCTCTTGGGTGAAGAATCAAGGCAAATACTTGCAGGCTGCCACCTGTGTCGGAGTTTTGTCTCGAAGGCAAGTACGGCCATGCAAACTGTACACCCCGCTCGGAGCGCGCCGGCTGGTGCAGGCGGCAAGCAGGCGGCAGCTTTATGCGTGCTTGTGGTGGGTGCGCTCTCTGCTCTGTCCCAACCTCTCGAAATGTGAAGATCCGGTCTTTCGGTGAAATTTCACGCAGTGGCATGCCCTGTGCCTGGTCTCTTCGCCCCAGGATTCAGCGCCAAATGGAGATACTCTATGCTGTTTGTCTTCGTCTTGATACACTTGAAAGGGTACACTTGACCATAACAAGAGGCGCCCAGCTAAGAATCGCACGCCAAAACCTATATTTTGCTGTTGGCCAACCGCACAGAGGAGGCTTTACAACAGAGTTTCTGGCAAAAACGATGCTGGATATTTACATGGCATCGTACATGCGACAACTATAGGTAAACAGCGCTACGTACAATGTCGCTCACCTTCGTATCAAGCACGCAGTGGTGCAGGCGTGCATTTGATAGGATAAGTCTATTCGGTTATCCTTACTAGTTTTATTATCATTTTCCCACCTGGGAACTACGTCGTGGAAGAGCCCGCCGGCACTACTCTCTCATGGAGCTTGACTGCCACGAGCAGCGTAAGCCGCGTCGCAACGCACCACGTGCGGATACGCTGTACTCTGAGTTACGCTTGTCACCGACTGTACGATCGCGTCAGGTGCTTTGCTTACGTACATCGGACATCACTCGCCTTGGGCTATCTCTTGTCGTACGCACGAGCTGCTGACAGAGACTTGAATCTTTCTCTTTTCCACGCACTTGACAAGCCCGTACCAAAGGTCATCTAGGTACCGGTTTTCGTCAGCTTCAGGTCTCACACCACACTCCTCCATTCCCGAGAGGTTATGAGCCTCGGTTAACGCGCCGGAGTTTTGGTCGAGTACAAGATCTCAGGGAGCCAGGATCTACATCGAGACCTCTACAAGAAAGTTTGAGTCAGAAGACACACCAGACGTCTCAGTGGCCACGCTCAAGGAAATCAATGAAGAAGAGAAGGATCAGGGTTCCACTCCTGCAAGTGTTCGACGACAGCCGGTCATCTCGTTGAACAGGACGCTTAGGTCCCAAGGACCAGCGCACAGCACCCGAAGCGTCGAGACTGCTGCAGGACTCGACGGCAAGGCAAGGGGGGAGCTGAAACGGCTGCAAATCAAAGGATTGGTAAAGTATGCCCACGAGGACGAATCAGCTACTTGAGTTGTCCCCTGACCCGATGGAAGGGGACCGCCTACGCAGGATTTTAAGAGTGTCTCTAGAAAAAGAATAGGGAGGGGGCACGCAGACCCTATCCCTAACCCTAACCCTAACCCCAAAGCACGGATTGAATACTTTGTCCCATATGTTTGCTTAATCGATTTTGCTGCGTAGACTACTGATGGAAGGGGGCGGGCTCGGTGAGCCCTCGAAGTTGATCCTCCTCATCATGTCTGATATCTCGGCACTGAATGCCTTTCCAGTCTGAATACCTACATATACCCATCATTAGTTGGATGAGCTGACTAGACTTCACCTTGCACTACATCAGAAGAAACGTGGTACATATCACTTCCAGACCGATCATGTACTTGTACGACATTTTTCGGATGGAATGTCTAAAATATGTAGGTACTCAGACTGGAAAGGCATCAGTGCCGAGATATCACACATGATGAGGAGGACCTACACAGAATTCAAGAATCAAGGAAAGCAAGACCGGCCCGGAGTCCTGAAAGATCTGGTTCCTTGCTGAACAGGAGTCTTGACAAACGACGCTCCTACAGCAGTACTGTACTATTTACTTGTACGCTCAGGACTGGAGGCAACCATCAAATAACTGGTATTGGAGACTTTGGATCAGATTTTGAAAACGTTATCAATGTCAAGCATACCAAAACTTAGTCGTATAGTCTATTTCGTATCTATCAAACTTGCGGCAGGAAGCAATTCGTTCTTAGTAAATGGGTCCTCTATCTCTAGCTAACATAGCTCTTGATGACAGTTTTACATGATCTCACCGTGCCAAGGTCCATGGGATTCTTGACGATCTGGGGGTAGTCCGGAATGCCCATCGCTTTTGGGTTGACCGGCTCTCGAAAGGCAAGTGTCTCTGGCTTGTTGAAGAACGAGTTGACGATTTTCGACACCTGCTGCAATCCATTGCTATCGCCCGAAGACATGGTATATCGACCAGCACGTTGCGAGTACCAGCAGAGCAAGCAGGCTGTAGCAGCAGCGCACTTACGGTTTGTCATTGACAACGATGGTAACGACGTTCGGGGACCACGCAGAATATACTTCACAATGCCATGTACCACGCTATCTTCCGGGGAGTTAGTTGTCTGTGCTGCAGTGCGTTGCGGCACAGGACACACTGAACTGTGAAGCGGAGCGAGAGAGGAAAATATGGTCTTTGCTGGACAGGACGCGTGGCGAAAGCACCCGATGCTGACGGGCTGCTACAAGCGACCTTTCCCCGGCCTTGGTATTGCATTGGGCCTCTTTGCGGGCTACTGCGTACTGGATGGGACAATCAAGTTTGCAACAGGTGTGTTTGCTTTCGGTCGTCGTCAACACCTCGAAACACAACACGCGATGCTTCGGCACAGCAGGGGTGTGGTGAAGAGGGAGAGAGTCAAGGCGTGTGTATCAATCGTAATCGGCGGGTTACAACGTTGGTGTGGTGGACGGTAGCAACGTGTGTGACAGAGAAACAACGTAATTCACAATTCACGCCGCATTCTGCGCTCAAAAACAATCTGTTTGTTTCCACAGCGCGGAGGGCCCGAGTTTGCGAGACTGCCCATGTGCATCCAGATTGGAGAGACAGCCAACCACCACCCTCGTATACCGAAGGGGTCGCAGACTCTGTTCCATCATCCATGCTCTGGGTAGTGGCATCTGACGTACTAAAAATTATACCTGTCAACGGGAGGACCACACAACACAAACAAATTTTGTATGTACGAGGTGTCCGCACGGCATGTCTGGCCGTCCGACTGAAGCACTGGAAGTAGATCAACAGCCTGCTGGGCACTCCCTGCTGGTGACTGCAGCAGCCCTGGTCCTGGCCCTGTACAGCATCAGCCGTATAGTAACGCAACCGTTCCAGATTCCCCCCGTTTTGTGACGTCTAGGCGTGAACATACGAACCCCCTTTGAGACGTGCGCTCATCACGTCTATTGTGCATTCCTGCACGACGGAACAGCTAGTCGAAGGCCGCATTCATGAAGTGCTTGAGTCGTAGCATGCTACCCACCTTCTCAAGCTGTGAACACCGTGTGAACGTGCACCCAGCAAGAGCCCCAGCTTCTGTGTGCGAGATTGCTATCAATGGATTGCAAAAAAATTCAAAGCCTGGTTTGGTGTGTTGTTGTTTGTGTAATGGTTTTGGAGTAAGACAAAGTGGCATCGTAACTCGCTTCGCTCGCAGACACACTTCACGGGGTTCCGGACGCGGTGCAGTGTGCGGTTACAGTGCCGTGTGACTCGCTTCGCTCGAAGGCAATTG
>CACKRE030001904.1:68022-78770 GCA_902602495.3 Ectocarpus sp. CCAP 1310/34 | reverse complement strand
ACCCCCGCCCCCCCCCCCCATGTCGTCGCAGCTCCCACCAAAGATTTATACGGCCCGGAAGCGTTCAAGTTCGAGGCTCAGGTCGAAGACGACGAATAGTGGAGCGTGTTAAGTGTACTACAACAACCGAGGGCCCGCGGTAGCATGGCGCTATCTATCGAGGGAAATACCGAGGAGGGTTTTCTCCGTGCCCAACCCTACTGAGCGGGGCGTTTGATTTTGTGAGGGTGGCCCGGCCGCCGTTGTTTGGGATCATTGTTTTGCTTTTTCTATCGGTTCTTGTTGCGTGTTTCCCAGCTGTAGACCACGGGGTTGACGGTGGGACGAGGACGGCAAGCATTTTCGGTTGTATCTATCGCGGCCAGATATTCGACACTTTTCAACCGGTTGCAGCGTAGCGGTAGTCGTTCAAAATCGCCGCCGAAGCGAGTGGGAGATGTCTGCAGGAGTTGTCATGTTCCCGATAAGCATCGAACTCGATGATACACACCACTGGGCATGATTGTTCGGGGTTGCTCGCGGGGAGAATATGGTCGATCGATGTACACGGCCGAACAGCCCAATCAACGAGTATGAACTTCGGATGGATGGGCATCGAAGCTGTATCTGCCCAACTGCTCGAAGAGTGTATGAACTCTGGATGGATGGACATCGAGGTTGCATCGTGCCATGGATCGGTTACCCGTTAGTGTTTCGTGACTAGACCATCAGCGACATGAACGGACGCGTGTATATTCCGTTCCTTGCCGAAGGGACAATACCCCCTGTCGACGTAAAGTCATGGGTGTGTCTTGTCTCGACTACTGCGCGAAAATGAGGCAGATACAGCACGTCTAAAGAGCGAAATGACACAACGGTGCCAACAAAGAGCCTCGAGCACAGCCGTGCGCACCCCAACAATTCTAAAGTTTCCACTGTTTGCGTTCAAAGACCTGTAGGCAAAGGCTCGAAACGAGTTTTCAACTCGCAACGCTCCATCCCGGTGACGAGCAGCTGACGATCTGGTTACGGCTGTTTTTTGGCCGGCCTTAGAAAATCGAAGCGCGGGTGCACCGCTTTTGGAAACCCTAACAATCCTACACTAGAGCGTCGAAGTTGTTTATCCCAATCCCCCGAAGCGTATGGAACCACACAACACATTCCGCACAGAAAAGGGGCGTTGAAACACGCCTGCTGTACCCGCCCGTATGCATATGACGCACTACGCACCCGGCAAGAAACACTGAAAATACCCCCGTGCATGAAAAAAAAAACTGACTTAATCGTTAGTAACCGTCTCGGGGATTGCTCTAGGTTCGTTCTCAAGAAACGGATTGACAAGCTCATTCACACTCACCCTTGAAACTCGATCAAGCCGACTCATTTGGCGCCTACCAGAGCGCTACTCCGGCCCCAACACTATTTGAAGACGATAATCAATCTTGAAAGTGACAACGACAGACACAACAGCAAACACAAACAGGAAGAGTGCAAAACAGCTTCGCCATGGCGGCACCCAAAAAAATACTTGAAAAAAAATACCCCGATAATTCCTCAAGAGAGAAAAGAAACTTACCTCACGCTCTGCTTCTCTCTGCCGCACGACCAACCCCCCCATTCTGGTGAATGACTACATCCAACGTCTTGCGTTAAACATGTCGCTAAGGAACATTGTCAACCAAAGTGTCAACCCCGCCGACTTGACTCGCAACATTTCTGGGTCTCGTGACACAATCGTGTCGCTCCCCATCAACACCCAACTCAAACCTCAAACTCTGTCCCACAATAATCCAACAAAAACAAGCACGGCGCGCTCTCGCAAACACCATTGCAGAACCCTGACCAGTACCCCTGCGCGCATGCATCCCCCCCCCTCCCACCCCAACCTTCACCCCTTCTTGTGCATGAAACACCCGCACCAGAGGCGGCGGCGGCACACAATTTGTGCTGAAGTAGCGGCAACAAAGCGGCCCCACGGCGCTACGGGAATGCAAACCTCGGCTAGGTACTCCCCCATTCCTCCTCCCGTTGGAACACATAACTCTAATAGGAGTCTGCCGATGATGGTCTAAGAATGTAAGGCCGAAACAAAAACGTTCACGAGGCGGCCTGAAACCGCCTTTAGCACCCCCCAATCAACCCATGGCATTTTTATCTGGTTTGGCACAGCAAACGCAGGGGTGATGACCAGCTCCTGGTTCATCCTTGTGAAACGAACGTAGCATGGGCCGGCGAAAACCCGGCATATCGCTCTGTCCCCGCATTGTAGAGATGCGCTCTAAGGACTACGGCATGCGTTTACACTACCGCTCACGTCGCCCTAACACGACAACATTGGTACCCTTGTCAACGCGGCGGTGGGGATGTGCCCCTCCCTCCCAGCAACACGTCTCCTGAAGGATCGCCTTTGCGAGAAAGTAAGTTAACGGGATTACAGAATAGGGAGGGGGTACGCAGACCCTATCCCTAACCCTAACCCAGCTTCCCCTGTTGCGTGCTTTCTCCAGCATGTTTTCCGAAGAGAAAAAACACGAGAAAGCTACTGCTCTTGGAAGTCGGCAAAAACACCGGTCGTAACGTCCACGATCAACCAGGAGGAGTGTCGATCGATAACAGCAAGCCAACGTTACGCCGTCTTGCCCGCTCCGTAGTACTCCTCGATGCACACGGGGACCATCGGCCCCTTGTCCTTCGCGGCGCGTCTTACGAGGCTGTCGGCGAGCAGGGCGGCGCACTTGACGTTGGTGATGAGGGACACCCCGAAGTCTACCGCGGAGCGCCGGATGAGGTAGCCGGCGCTGATCTCCTCCGTCTTCTTGGTCCCCTGTTTTTTTTTTTTTTGCAATGGGAGAATATCCATGACTTTTCAGGATGGAAAGGTGACGTTGGACGATCCACGTAAGTAGAGCGCATCAATCAATCGCTAGGGGTGATGTGGGGTGACGTTGGAAGCGTACTACAGCAGTAGTCACGCCTTCGAACGTTCGCACTCTGTTCGCATGTACCCGAACTCGTCTCTGCTGCACCACGTACGTCTGGCGCACGCACTACATGGACGCTTGCTCTCTGTACGTATTGTCTGCCTGTGCTACCGTAAATGACACAAGATAACACACCCCCTGGACCGATTTTCAAATCTCGATTTCTCGACAGCAGAAAGAGGTACAGCGCGGAAAACGGTGGAGTTGAAGCTGCCTCGTCTAGAGCTTTCCGAAAATGTTTTGTTTCATGTATGCATTCTCCTCGTTGTCGCATGATCAAGCTTTGACAATTGGTCCAGGGGGTGTGTTATCTTATGTCATATACGGTATTTCCATACCTCAGGGATGTTGATCACCAAGTCCACCTTTCCATCCTTGATGTACTCCACCACATCGGGCAGGGGGCTGCCGTCGAGAGCGGTGGCGGTGCCGTCGCCCGCCCCCTTGCACTTTGGCGGTTTTGCCAGCGTCTTCGTGTCCACCTGCAACAGCACCAGACAACCACGGAAAAATTAGATCAACACAACAAACAACAACGAGCCACGCATACACAAATTCTGATCATTGCCTAAGGACACGGAGAGCCGTAGAGAGACTGACGCGGTCGGTCGAGACCAACAACGCAAACGCATACCGATTGACGAATTTTATTGGTCAGCTGATGAGCGTGGTCGGTCGACGCCAACAGCATCGACGTCTTTGCATTGATCAGCAGGTTAGCGCGGTCGGTCGGTCGACGTCAACAACATGGACGTCTTTTCATTTGTCAGCAGACTAGCGCGCGATCGGTCGACGCCAACAGCATTGACCTCTTTTCATTGGTCAGCAGGTTAGCGCGGTCGGTCGGTCGACGTCAACAACATGGACGTATTTTCATTGGTCGGCAGACTGGCGCGCGATCGGTCGACGCCAACAACATTGACGTATTTTCATTGGTCAGCAGACTAGCGCGGTCGGTCGACGTCAACATACACATGCTTCCTTCAGTAGTAGTCCACCCAACTCGTGCTTGCGTACTTACCCCGTGGTTACAGAAGTAGTCTGCCGTTCCCGGGGTCCCCACGAACGTGAATCCCATCCTCACGAACTCCTTGGCCCACGGCAAGAACTCCGCCCTCATCGAGTCCACAGCGAAGGACACAAGGATCTCGTTCTGCCGTACACATGGCATACACGAAGCGGAAAGCGGTCGGTGACGAGGCACATGGGGTAACCAAGGGTCATGTCGACAAGACAAAGAGGATGTCAACGGTCATGTCGACAAGGATGTCAAAGGTCACGAACACGTCGACATGCAACAAGAAAATCAACCGTTCTATCCAACCAAAACGTAAACCCTGGGCATGAAACGTCACCGTGTACCTCTGTGATACAGAAACAGCATTGCTCAACTCGGTGAGCACAACCGCTGGTGTGTGTTGGTTGGGAAACGATGGGGGTAGACGGAGAAGCACACGTACCTTGACGCTGGGCAGCTCGAAGCCGGTGGCTACCAACGCCTGGATGAAGGCGTCGTTCGTATCCCGACCGAATGCGGCCACCTCCCTGCCCGAGAGAGAGAGAGAGAGAGAGAGAGAGAGAGAGAGAGAGAGAGAGAGCCGAAAGACAGGTAACGAATAGGACACAACCATCACCATCACGTCGTGTGATACACACCGAATGAGGGTCTGGGGTCTGACCATCACGAAACATATACCTACACGTGCCACACTGAAAAGCAAAACTAAATCAGCAAATTTGCGCACTCAGATGTGTCCCATGTGCCCTTTTCGGGTAGCTGGCCTCTGTTCACGGAAGGCGTCCGCATCAGATGGACCAGTGCGGACGTCAGAGGGTACTGAGCGGAGAACAGATCGGTTCTTGACGTGACGACAAAAAACATCAACACACCGTCCACCACCAACACCAACTCCACCAAGAAGCACTTGTCGCCAGCTCACCCGGTGGAGGACATCTCGACGCCGAGGGTAGGGTCTGCACCTCTGAGCCGCGTGAAGCTGAACATCGGTGCCTGCGTGCCAAAGACAACGCCACCCAAAGACGATTGATAAGCTTCCGGCAACATGATCAACAGACGAGACACTCCTTTCATGCAGCAGCGAGAATATACCGGTCACAAGAGTAGCCGATCAGACATCAGCACTCTTTGCTGTACCGGCGGCACAACTTTGTCCAAAGTGCGACGCATCTAACAGGCAGAGAGGTCTACACAGGAATAGAAAAACAGGAACCACTGTGTACGCTGGCAGCATCTTATCCATCAAGTGAGCGCGGTGGAGGCTACAAAACACAGACAGGGAAGGGGGGGGTGGGTGGGTGGACATCAAATCAACAGCATCCTAACGTGTGCATGGAGAAAATCTTCACAGAACAGCAACACTAGCTATGCGCACCTTCACGGCGACGTAGTCGATGTCCAAGAGGCTGATGTTGTAGGGCACAGCCTTCACCCCGAGCATGACTCGGGTGGCCAGGGTGATGAAGTTGCAGCCCAGGGTCTTGGAGATGAACGGGAATGTTCGCGAAGCGCGGAGGTTGCACTCGATCACCTGTGTTGCCCCGCCGAGACAGATAGTTGCACCGCTAGAAACGGTTAGATGTGAGCTGATGCAAATCCCAATACCAACACAAACAACAGTTAGGGGTGTCAAAGCGGAAAATTTCCTCCAGGAAAAAAATCGAAAAAACGTCCTCGGATCTTGCTGATGGAAAATCGGCCAACCAATGAAATTGCACGGAAGCGTCGGAACCTCCCGAAAAGACCCTCTGACGCACACGCGCGAGGGCGCGGCTCGCCTGTGTGCTTTGCGCCCTGCTATGGGGCACAGCACAACACCATTGCGCGGTCCCACTCTAGAACAAATGCCTCATGACACACCCGAGCAGCAGCCGGGCGGTGAAGCCACACAGACACCTGCCGCCGCCGCTGCTGCTGCTGCTGAAAAAAACAGCAGCAGCAGCAGCAGCGGCGGCGGCGGCGGCAGCGAGGTTGAGCCTGGCTCTCTTCCGCAATTTTCTTACTTTTGACCAACTCCTTCGTTTCCTCCAGCGTTCTCTCTACGACGGTGAGGCTGCCGCGTTCGATAGCGCGCCGCGTGTTATCTTCTGCTGACGTGGCAACCATACACTGCCCCGTCCTCTCTTCAAACTTCGTTTTGTGTTGATTCAGCTTTCGCGCAGCGCGCCTCCTGCTGCCGAACGGCGCGGACCTCGATTTTTTTTTGGGAGGGTCTGCTGGTGTGGGCGCTGCAGCCCCACTGGAGGGGCCGTTTTCAGACATGTAGATCTCGTGGTTGGCTGATGCGATTCGGATGCGGTTTGTTGTGTGGTATAGCTGTAAACCCCAGGTAGAGGGCTGCAAGCTCGCTTTTTCGAGAGGAGCAACGGTCGCCTTGGGCGTGGACCAAAGAGCCCAAAAAAACACGTTTTTTGGTGTTGTTCGTCCGCCCTTTAACTTTAAGAGAAAACCGACCGTACAGTCACCTCTATTGGACCTGTGTCCAGGTGTGTGTAACGCATGAAGAGCCATGCTGCTGTCTGGACGCAG
The DNA here is from genome assembly GCA_902602495.3 of Ectocarpus sp. CCAP 1310/34. Lineage (NCBI taxonomy): Eukaryota > Phaeophyceae > Ectocarpales > Ectocarpaceae > Ectocarpus > Ectocarpus sp. CCAP 1310/34. The sequence goes on along the minus strand of CACKRE030001904.1, from coordinate 72,263 downwards.
AGCTGCCTGTACAAACAAATTGACTTGATGAATAGTTTATTCAGTATTAACAGCGGGATTCTCAAGAACCAAAAAAAGAACCAAACCCGCGTGCCCCCCTCAAATTTTGCCGAATGGACCGGACGTTTTTTTGGCCCCAAACTCCGCCGCTTTAACACCCTTCACAGTGGCAGCACCAACGCCAGCTACGTCGACAACGACAACGTCTAGAGCGAAATCACGCCTGCGGTGTTATTATCATCCGAGTCAACTTGCAGTCTGACTGTAGCGTACCTTAGAATGAGGCCGCATCATTTGCCCCGCGCAGCACGGCAGCATGCCTTCGTTTCAATCGACACACTCTACAGGAACAAGTCCATCACCACAACATTGGTAGGGATGCAAACGCAACCAAAAGGAGATAAAAAAAAAGGCAACAGCTTTGGTGTCGACATCTCAAAAGGGTGCAGCTGGATGTTGAAAGGGCCCGGTAGACTCACATACAAACCAAAAGTAGAGAAAAACAATACAGGTAGCCTTTCGCTCACGCTATGGATTCATTGCTAATCTATCTTAGACTTATTTCTATAGATAGAGATGGATTTGTTGTGTGATATTAAGAAAATAAAGCAAAATAAAACAGGGATGTTCTACTTTCTTACGACGCGCCTTGATGTCTTGCTCCTTGGCCATGAGCTGGATGTTGAAAGGGCCCGAGATGCTGAGGGCCTTGCAGATGGCAGAGGCGACTCTCTTGACGCGTCGGATTGTCTCGACCCAAAGCTTCTGGGCGGGCAGGAGAAGGGTGGCGTCGCCCGAGTGGACGCCGGCGTTCTTTTTTTTTCGAGCGAAACACAAAAACAAGACGGAGTCGCAAGCAGGCAAGGTGGTACGAGGAAGAGAGCGGAATCCGTCGGGGGGGGGGGGGGGGGGGGGGGGGGGGGGGGGCACGCGCACAGGTCAGACAGGGGTGGTAGGTGGGTAGGAGACAGGAGAAAGGGTGAGAACAATCAGAGGATCATATGAGTGCCAAAACACCATCATTCAGCGGCTGAACCAAGCTTCATGTAATCAGATGCGGGACAGGCAGTGCTCTGTTCACTCAACAGCAGCACACGTGGGCGGGGAGGGCACATAGGACACGTCATCCCGCACACCCACACACTAAAAAAAAACAAAAAAAAACAGCCGCCAACACGCCATCACCAACACACCTCGACGTGCTCGCTGATGGCGTAGTTGAGGATTCGTCCGTCTTGGGCGACTCCGTCGAACTCGATCTCCTTGGCGTTGAGGATGAACTTGCTCACAACCACCGGCTTGTCCTGAGCCGCGTCCCCCGCGGCCGAGAGGTATTTCTGCACAAAAACAAGAAAGGCACAAACAATCGACGGGGATCGCTCCAAGACGGTGACGAGGACAAACAGCACAAACGAACAACTAGCTTTCGCAAAATTAAACATGCCTTGCTAATTTATCTCTTGCGCTCTTTCGAGAGGTAGAGATATAGAGGGGGGGGGCTTGAATTTGGTGTGATACCATTGCCCAAACGACTCAAAAACAAATCCAGCCGTTTAATCCACGAGCTCGCCCTTGGCTTCTCGCCCGAAGTTATCCCAAAACGCTGCACACTCGCCAAAAGAAGCCAAGAGGAAGCCAAGAGAAAATTGAGACGATTAGACACCAACGCTTACATCCTTCCAAAGTCGGTCGTTTTGCAAGCATTCCCATAGCACCGTAGAAGTACCTTCCGCGCAAAACACGCACCAAGAGTCTCACAACACGGACACGCCGCGAAACACGCATTAAGCCGAACCCCAACAGCAAACTAGAAACGATATACAAGTATCGACCAACAAGTATATACTCCAAAAAACGAGACACGATCATGTTCAACCATGATTTTATCGACCGACGCACCTCGAGCTCGGTGTGGTTGCTCGCGACAGCCATGGCGGCACCGGAGAGGACGAAGGAAGGTCGAACCAACACCGGGAAACCCACACGGTCAGAGAAAGACAATGCTTCCTTGGGGGTGCTCAGCAATGCCCATTTCGGCTGTCGTGTGACAAACAGACAGAGAGAGAGCAAAACAGAGAGGAAGAGAGAGAGGGGGAAGGGGGTAGGGGAGAGAAAAAAGAGAGAGAGAGAGAGCGAAAAGTAACAGGGTTGGCGAGAGATACAGAGAGACGAAATGTCTACATCATTTCCGTATCCGGCTGTCGATCGAGCGTTGAAGAGAGTTAGGACAAGGTGGGCAACGAAAAGAAAGAGACGAAACGGTTGCCACATTTCCCAACCTGGGTGTCGAGCAGGGGGGACAGCTTAGGGTCGGCGAGGGATGGTCAAAACACGAAACGGTTGATGAACAACATTTCCAATCCGGTTGTCGAGCGAGCATTTGTCCCCATTGGTCGGCGACTGCTGCTGCTGCCGCTGTGACGTTTTTCCCCTGGCAATCTATTTAGTTTAGTTACCTGGTCCACCCCGATGGAGTCGAGCATGGCGCTGAATTTGTCGCGGTCCTCTGCGCGGTCGATGTCCTCGGGCCTCGTGCCCAGGATGTTCACGCCAGCCTGCAAAAACAGACATGGTCAGAGTCAAAACAGCCATAATCAGCCAAATAACCAATTATGAAAGACAAGACAGTCGTGTTCAAACCCACAGGAGTCATGTTCGAAACAGGATGTTCACGCCAGCCGTCAAAAACAGCCATATTCCAACAGATGATGCTATAGATAGCCGTTGGTTGAAGGTCGTGCTCGTGGCGTTATAGTCTTGAAACTCTGCCAAAACAGCCATGTTCCAAAAGGCGTTATCCATAAATAGCTGCTGGATAAGGGCGTGCTCTTCGTGTTATCCTCTCGCCACTCTCCCAAAACAGCCATGTTCAAAAAGGCGATTGCAGTCAACCTCTTGATGACTAACGGTCTCCGTACTCAACAAGGTCACCTCTATTGATCATCACATACGAGAAGCAGACATCGGTAATCAACACGACACAGCATGGGAGACTCATACCTTTGCCGACTCCTCCTTCCTTTTTTCCTATGCGGGGGGGGGGGGCAACCCATCATCGAACACCGTAGCCGCACATGTTCTTCAAGTGTAGGATTCTTGGCTTGAGCAACTGCTGTTCTCTACGGTCACGCTTGTGAGCTACGCCCACTCCCTTGGTTGTAAGCACACGCAGGGGAACGACTCCTGAAACCTTCTCGCGCGAAAACTCGAGGCTTGCACCTGCTGCTGTGGTCACTCGATGCGCTGCTTAGAGCTGGGCGCTTGTGGTTTCACCTGGCTCAAGGGCATGGCTAAGTTGTTGGGTATCTGTCCTCCCACGCTGACCACCACTCCCTCAGCCATCTCCCACTCGTAGATGTCCAGGACCCTCTCGAACGACAGCTCCTCGAAGTACAGACGGTCAGACTCGTCGTAGTCGGTGCTCACCTTCAAGACAAAAATGAAGCAAAAGAAAAGAACATGGCGCATCGAGATATCGTCACGGAAATGGCCATGTGTGTGTGTGTGTGTCTGTGTGTTTTATTATTATTAGCATCGACCGCGCTAACCGGCTGACCAATGACAAGACGTCAGTCTAAGTGCGGTTGAAAACACAAAACACTTCTATCTGCCATGAACTGGGACCCCATGAGGGGGGAGGCATGGGGGAGACTAAACTATCCTTCGGATCAAAGACAGTAAGTGTGAGTGTGTGTGTGTTTTCCTCCTATTTATTCTTGCGACAGTCCCCCCTTGGTGAGACGTGTGCTACCCTTTCCAGTTTATTTTTTTGCACAATTACAACCATTCAGGGTCACACAGGAGGGGGTAACACCGGGGCTATTTTCTTCTACTTTTTTTAATTTTGTTTTCGTGACCCACCTTCTTCGTGCGTTCGCTGAATTTTAATTTCATCGCGAGAAGGATCCAGCCGTCCTTTCCCCTCGTCAACGGTGCTAACGTCGAAGTTTGGTACTCACGAGAGTCTTTCAGCTATTTTTTTTCTCTCTCACCCGCAATTTTAATTTTTCCACCCCATGGGGATCAGACCCCCCTCCCCCCGGTGTTTGCCATCGGGGTTGGGTTTTCGTCGCTTGGCAACGACGTTGTAAAACAAGCCGATTCACTTCGTGAGCTCGGCAACCAGGATACTGTTATTGTTTACCTCTGTTTATTTTTGGTGGTAACCATAATGGTGGTCGAGTAGATATGTTGTGCGGGGTGGAGAACCCTCACTCCGCGCAAGGGGGATGATCGCACCA
>CACKRE030001904.1:16867-30995 GCA_902602495.3 Ectocarpus sp. CCAP 1310/34 | reverse complement strand
GCTATACCGGCCCGACGCCATTTGATCAGGCTAGACAACGCTCTATATGTGTCACACGCTTCCAAGAACATGGGCGCGCGTGAAGAAAATGTCAATCGCGGGATCCCTCTCAGGGATGCTCATCTATTTGGAGACACCTTTGCAAACCGACGCAAGATGCACCTACGCCCCATTATCTTGCCACTGCCGACCTTCACTAGCCTCCAAAACAAACCAGATTGGCGGCTCGAACGCCGGCTATCGACCACCAAACGCACGAGCGATGCTGCTGCCTCTCTCTCTCCGACGCACGCTCCGTCAGTCACACACCGCAAAAAGTAAAACAAAAAGAGCCTACTCTACCTATTCGGCTCGAGGCACTGCGGACAGGAATGGAAAGTATGCACACCCAGGGGGGGGGGGCACGGGATGGGTTTCCACCGCCCTTGAATAAGCGTTCTACACACACTATTCCGGCAAGGGCTGTCATCTATCTAGTCCCCCTGTTGCATGTGGCCAGTTCAGTACAATAATTGGGGGGTCTCTTGCGTGGAAGGTTTTATTGCTGCCAGTTATCCCGATATTCGTTGCCTTCGCGCTCGTCCTAACATCATCACCAGGACAGCGGTTTCCTACTTTCATCCACCACCCTGTTCGGCACATGCTTTCTCCGCCTCCCCTCCATACGGAAAGAGGCCACCTTGACCTGGCTACGACCATGGCAACAACACGCTCAACCACCCCCTCCAATTCGCCACAGCAGCAGCAAGCTGTCTCATGCCCACATGCACCCATCCTGCTAACGGCTTGCTGCGCACGGCCGGCTGGCTGCACACACTTGTTAGATACCGCGTGGCGGTGGTTCTGAACTTAAGCTCTACTAAACGGGGGTGTTCTTTCTATTGGTCGTCGAAGGCGTTGCCCGTGAAGGTGTCGCCGGTGCGCTGTTCGACGATGTCCTCCTCCTTTCCGGGCAAGGCTACCAGCTCCAGGGTATACTCCACGTCTGCGCCCGGAGGGATCCTGCGGCGGGTACGAGCGGTCATACTTGCGTCAACATGCGTTCGCTGGCCGGCCCGGTGTATCGGAAGCTTAGTGTCGCCTCTCTTGTCCTGTGGCGGCGGCCACAACGACATTGTGATAACATAACACGACGAACGACCACAAGCAAAAAACAAACAAGCAGGTGTAACTTCGTCGAAGAGGACAACAACCCCCCCCCCCTAGTGGTGCCCCCCTTCCCCCGCCCCGGTGTTTGCCATCGGGGTTGGGTTTTCGTTGCTTGGTAACGACTTGGTAGAACAAGCCGATCACTTAATGAGCTCGGCAACCAGGTTACCGCTTCTTTTTTTTTTTTGCGGTGACCGAAAATGGTTGTCGAGTAGACTATGTTGTGCGGGGTCGAGAACCCTCACTCCCCGCGAAGGGGATGATTGCACCACGTTGTGTTCAATTGGTCAAGTACCCTCGAGGAAGTTACACAGTGCTTACAACTGTCTCTGGAAGTAAAGGCACCAGACAATTCATTAAATCCTTCACAGCTGTCATCCGTATGCAAGGAAGTAAGCACAAGATGCCGAACACCGTTAGCAGGATGCAACTCACCCCTCAGGCGACTCGCCGAATACCTCACGGCGCTTCGCGCGTGGTGATGTAAGAGCCTAGTCCGGTGAGAACCCGGCGTGTTCCATCCCGGCTTGGTAGGGATGCGAGGTCAATGGTCTAACGACTACGGCATGCACGTCTATGAGTACACCCCTCCCCCCCCAGTGAAAACGTGAAAACGCCCTTCTCTGTGTTCGGGCTGAGGGGCTTTACCCCCTGCTGACAGATCATTTTTCAATCACCACTCGTGGGGTTCAACTGTAAGTATTCTCCTCTGTGCTACAGGCGTGAGATATCAAAGACTACACGCTGAACGTGCTCTGCAGGCGACAACTTTTCCGTTCCACCACCCTACTAGATGTTAGTGCCTTAAGAAACACCAGTAAATAGCCTGCCGTGCGCAGTCGTTGCAACTCCCAAGACGTACTGTAGATACGATAGCTCGTGCATCTCTCCAAGTGCACAGCCATCTGTAGCTGCCGCATGAAGCAATAATCGCGTCTGCGCCAAAAATGCTACCGGAGGGACCCGATCAAACGTAAAAGTCTTGTCCTCTCACCTCGGCCTTCCGGGGCTCGGTGGGCGGCCCTTGTTTCCGAAGGCGAGGTTAGCCGGGCACGTGAGCTGCCACTTGTCGCCCACCCTCATCATTAACAACGCTTCCTCCACGCCCTTTTCTCGCACACAAACGAGAAATAGGAGAGTCAAGAATTTCATCGCCACCTCATCGTTAACAAGGCCTCTTGGTACAAGCATGAGAAACAGCCGAGAGTCAAGAAATTCATCGTCATCTCATCGTTAACAAGGCCCCTTCGACAAGAATGAGAAACACGAAAGTCAACTATCGTCACATCATCAACGAGGCCTCCCCGACGCCCCCGTACGAGAGACACAACACACTAGAGTCAAGGAAACTATCATCACATCCAACTAACCTTTACGAGCGTCCCGACCCCCGCGCGCATGTAGTACGGCTCCGCCGTGTTGAAGATGTTGTCGAACTCGTACGTGCCGTAGTTGCCCTTGAAGCGGACGCCGATGAGGTCCCCTTGCTCCGCCACGGGACCGGTGCCCTGCACCAGCTTCTTGATCTTGAGGCCACTCGCCGTTGTCAGGGAGTCCTGTTCCGTCGCAACAGGTGGTGTATGGGGCCGGGAGTAGACGAGGAAGACGTGAGCATCGCGATTGATGGATCAATCCCAAAGTAGTGTGTGCTTCTGAAGCTTCCAACAAACGAAGAACTGCCCTTTGGACTATGGCTAGGGGGGCCTTCGGGATATGGTTCTACAAGGGGGGTGGGGGGCCGCTCTGTTAGAAGTCGTGAGATTTTGCGCCGGTAGACACACAGCCCATTTAATTTTCTCTACTAGCCACAGACAACAAGGCGAGGATATCAAATTCGCGCCGACGTAGTTTGTATGTGTGGCATTCTTCAGGCTACTTGACACGGGTGATGGAAACAGAGGACATCGACTTCAGTCCAGGCAAGTTAACCGACTGTGGCTCGGAGGTTTGAAAATGACTGTATTCTGTAACCCAACCATGGTCCACGCCTCAGGTCGCACCCGTGGGATACACACCATAATTGTGCGTGTGATCGCACCCCCGTAAAGGGTGGTTTTGAAAACATGTCGTCGAGGGCTTCCCGGAGAGGTATAAGTTAGCGTTTGCACCCTCCTACAGTTGTGGAGAAATACGCTACAGAAAAACGCTAAGACGGGGGTGTGATAACACGCACAATTACAGTATCAGTGGAAGCATTGTGGATCTTTCTTTTTATTTGTTCTTTAGCGGGGTAGGGCTTGCTACAGATAGCACCCGCACTCAAGAACCTCTAATTTTTCGCCGAGGCTGGGGTTCTCAGTTCGTCTTGTGGGCTATTGTACAGTCCGTCGTTACACAGGTTCTAATATAGTTCTAATTTAGTGTAGCGGTTCTTAACCGGGTTCACGTATGCTAAAAAGTTCTCAAATCTCTACTTTTTCGCCGAGGCTGGGGTTCTCAGTTCCTCTCGTGGGCTTTCGTACAATCAGCCGTTACAATAGTTCTATAATAGTGTAGCGGTTCTTAACCGGGTTCACGTATGCTAAATAGTTCTCAAATCTCTACTTTTTCGCCGAGGCTGGGGTTCTCAGTTCCTCTCGTGGGCTTTCGTACAATCAGCCGTTACAATAGTTCTATAATAGTGTAGCGGTTCTTAACCGGGTTCACGTATGCTAAATAGTTCTCAAATCTCTACTTTTTCGCCGAGGCTGGGGTTCTCAGTTCCTCTCGTGGGCTTTCGTACAATCAGCCGTTACAATAGTTCTATAATAGTGTAGCGGTTCTTAACCGGGTTCACGTATGCTAAATAGTTCTCAAATCTCTACTTTTTCGCCGAGGCTGGGGTTCTCAGTTCCTCTTGTGCGCTACAATCAACCGCAATACAGCTTCTATTTAAAATTCTGCTTCGAAGTATTATACAAGGGTTTCGGCGGCTTCCGCCGCCACGCGCTAGAGAAGCGATTCCAAGGTGCTTGTTTTTGTGCTGAAGACACGTTGTTGTGCTAGTGATACGACTGATGAGACGTGGGCATCGAGGAAATGATGTTTGGGTCACGTGCTTTTCCCGACGTTCATGTGTTTTGGCATGACCGGCTGAATGCAAACAATGTCGCAGCTTTTCACCGGTCCCGAGAGGAATTTGTCACGTGATGTTTGCGTGTGATGTGCTTTTCCCGATGTTGGTGAAATGAGTTTCTAACGTGAACCATGGCTAAAACAAATGAAAAAGAACCTCGAACCGAAAGTCGAATTGATTGACGGGCTATGTCAGGGACACCCCCAGTAACAACTCGTCAAAAGTTAAGGAACGACGGGTGGCTACACAACAGTTAACAAGCATTCCCCGAATTGGGCGCAGCAGGGTTGGGGACGCCGAGGCAGGGGATCCTGAGAGATGTCCACCAGGTAGGTAGTGCAGGGAGATGCCAATGATAGCACGGAAATCTTCCAGCCGTTCTTGGCGTAATTCGCGCAACCGCCAAGGTCGCGCAGCAACGGGTCAAGTCGGCCCCGTCACCATTGGCGTTTACACACCTCCCGAGGACTTCGCCAAATACGTAGTCGGAAGTTTTGCGCTTGGCGCTACAGCCAGGAGAGGCAACCGTCTGAAAGATGTTTGTGTTTTTGCGCCTTTCCCACATCTACGAAAGAGAAGAGCAGGAGAGACACTCAACGAAGGCTGGGTAAGAGTGTGATGTGGGAAAGCTTGAGGAGTGAGGAGCGTATGCGTGCAACCGAACTTGTGCGGGCGGCGCCGAGAAGCAGCGTCACCCATGGTTGTAATATCTTGGGGTTAATATCTTGCGAGCGCACAGACGACGACCTGACCACGACTCAAGATCGAAAAAACTCTGCTTCTCCGTGCCTTCCTGTGTGTGCGTACACATGGATCCACTGAACTATATCTGGCCCGCGCAGCGGATGACTGCAGGCACATCAAAGACTCAAATCCTGTATGTGCGTACACATAGATTGCAGTGTGTGCGTACACATGGATTTGCTGTGTGGATTCCACTTTGTGTGCGTACACATGAATCCCGTGTGTGCCTACACAAACATGGACTTCACTGAGACTGGGCTATAATATTGGATGACTGCAGACTACAAAACTACTGATTGAAACGAGAAGAGTGTCACCGAGCGCCTGAGTTCTTGGACTACGAAGCAGGTGGCTACTGCTGTATGTGGCACATGAGAGTGAGAATCAGAGAGAAAGAGAGTAGAGAGAGAGCGTGAGAGATAGAGAGAGAGAGAAAGAGAGGGACACGGAAAGCGAGGGATATCTGCTCGCGGAAACGCGTGGGTGATGACGTGGATGACAGCACCGATTATGGTTGATTGCGGGGCATGCGAGGATGACTGCTGATCGATGAGCGCAAACAAAGAAGGAGTGAGCGTGCGAGGTGCAGAATGCTGCTCCAAACGGGAGCCCTCACTGATTGAAGCACTGACTGGGAGTGAAGAGCCCGAAAGCACTGCGTGCAGAGGGACCGAAGACAGCGGCAAAGGCCTCGGTCGATTGCACTTGAAGTGACAGGGAGAGCAAAGAACGAGATGGCCGACCTGGAAATGCTGGCCTGTGGTGCGCCGAGAGAGGAGACCCGCCAGTCTAATTCCAAGTGAAAGAAAAAATGGCGGCCTGTGGTGCGCCGAGAGAGGGATGAATTTCCTGCAATTTCACGGAAAAAACAGTCTGAATAAAGTCTGATGCACGGGGTTCTCAACCGGGTTCACGTATGCTAAATGGTTCTCAAATTCTTGTGTTTTGAGGATAATGTTGAGCATTGAGCATCAAGCTAGTTTCTGCCGAGTTCTCAGGTGCGGGTGCTATTATAGCTGTAGTATTGACTCGTGAGCCGACAAATCTCCACAAAAAGTGTGGATCGGAGATAGGGGGCTGAGGGGGGCTCGCAGAGGAAACGTCGGAGGTGTCTCATGGAAACGAAGATGCATTCTGCGAAACCCCCGCGCGCTACGAAAGCGGCTGTAGAGGAGAGTCTGGATTGGGGTAGAGAAGGAATGGAACAAGCGACGAGCATCAAAATTAGAAAACAATGGTCAACCTGTTAATCCGTCGGTATGATGGCTGGCAGCAGTGTAGGAGACGGGGTTGGGACGGGGAAAATGCCGCAAAAGTTATCGTATTTCGCAAGTAACATCCCACGACTCTTCAGCACATCGATAAAATGATGCGAGTCATCGCACCCCCGTGCGATCGTGTTGTTGAATCATTTGGTGCAAATAGTTCGTTTCTTATCGCATCCGTGCGATTTTCCGACACGTGCAATGACTCTGATAACGTGTGGAAATCGAGTTGTGAAAAACTTGGTTCTTGCCTCTTTTTCGCAACCCCGTGCGACTCCTATATCCATGCGACGACCCGCATCCTCGTGGTATTGTACATAATCCAGTACCCATCATGGTGCTTCTTTCGTCGACATTTCCCACCACGGAACATACCCATACTGGCACAAGCTACGAAGGTGCCTGTCACACAACAGTAGTGGGAGGTGTACTCAAGGCATACTTGTAGCTGGACTGATACCCCTACATAAGTCATGAATGTTTGTCGCTGGTATCCCACCCATTGCCCGCCGCTTCTGGGTGATCGTCAACATACTCGTCGGGGTAAGGTACTGCTGTTTTGGTATGCATGTTAAATCGTACTGTATGATACTACGGCAATGCACCATGCTCGACACAGGCATGGCTATTTAGACGTTGTCCAGACGCGTAAGCTGTCGGGGGGACAGAAGTAATTAGTGTAGTGCTGCTGTTGGTGCTGCTGCCTGAATGACGATCTTTTGCAACGCGTGCTCCGTGAGTCATGCTCTGAACAACTCTCATGTTCTCGGCCAAAAAAAAAAAAAACTTCACACACGCAAGGGATTGATTCAACATTGTAGACAAAACCTCATAGAGTGTAACCCAAAAATTCGCGGACGCTATATACTGCGGTTCTCTGACCAGATTTATGGGCGAATTCGATTCTCCAACTCCTTCATTCGGTGAGCTCTCCAATATGCGACCGACCGAGACACGTTGGAAATGACTACCCTGGGGGTTTCATGTCAGAGAGAGAGTCAGACACCTCCTGTGACGTTCGATGATTCTCGTTCGAAAGCCAAGTCGTCTGCGCTGTTTTTCGCCTCGCTCACCTCTGCCAGGGCCGAGGACGCGAGCAGCGTTTGCGCGGCGCCCGCTGTCAAGGCTGTCTTCCAAACCGTCTGCAGCAGCTCCCCCCTGCTCTGTCCCTGGCCACCCTCCGGACTAAGGGCCATGCGCGTCGTAGCGGAGGATACCTGCTGCCTGGTATCATAGTGATATTGAACGCAGACAGCAGCAGACAGATTTGTTTTCATCGCGGGACGTGGGAATTGATTTAAGAGGGACCTTCGGCACTACATAGCGGTTGTTTAAATGAAGGGGGGACGCCAGAGTCGGGCAACAAAGAGCGACGGGAGTTCTGGTCGTGGGTTACGTCGCGAGGGTACACGTTGGTTGCTGTGTTTCGCGAGAAAGATGCAGCATGAGCTGCTGCTGTGTACACCGCGGTAGCTCGTCATCTCATCATAATCACACCTGCTGCTTGAGGAGGACAGACGAGGTGCTAGTCCCGCTGGCATGAAGCCAGAAGCCGCCGGCGCATGGGCAGCCGCAAGCAACGCGCACAAGAATGCTGATTGCATCATGATTACTTCTCTTTGCTTGCGTTGCGTGGATAGTTTAGTGCGTGTTCCGCCCTCTGCGTGCATGAAGTCGGCTCGCTGCTCAGGGCTTTATTGTCTCGCGCGGCCTCGCTGCAGTCCTCCCCCTCTAATTTTCATTGGCGTGCCCCCTGCTCCCGGCCCATCACGCATGCATACACGCCCACGGCAGCGCCTTTAACCCGGCGCAGGCGCTAGTTGCTTTGGCTACGACTTTCCAGTAGCCTCGGGGCTTTCCATGGTGAGGCGAGATAGACTCCGAAGGGTGCCGGGGGCCACGCTGGCGAGCTCGGGCGTAGAGGGGGCGGTGTCGACAACACCAACATCACGAAGAGCGACTGCTGCTGACCGAGGCACGCTCTGCGCTGGCAGGCCAGGTGGGTGCCTGTGTAGCCTTTTGGCTTAGCAGAGAGAGGTGATGTCATGATGTCGGCTGGGCGCATGGTATGGTACGCGCACCGGCCGCTGCGCGGCCGCCTGCCCCGTTATCGGCCCGCTGAAAAGATGTGACATGAAGCCTGGTTGCACTACCAAGATTGCGCCGCTTCCAGCGATGTTCGCGCGAGCTCGGATTACACATGAGCTAGATAAAACACCCTTTGTACAGGCAACCCAGACATGCATTGCATCGGTTTTGTGTCTGACCGTGGGTCGTTGCAACCTCCACGTGCCTTGTGTTAGGGCTCGCCGCCTCAACACGTGCACCTGCAGTCCTGCTGGTGCATGTGCTCTCAAGGATGGTTTAAACATCGGTCGCCGGCAGCAGCAGCAAGCAGTCTATTTGTGTTGCAATCTACGAATGCTATTCTGGCGTGCTGTCGGGTATGTTCGGTGCTTCGCACAGGAGCATTCCAGCAGCTGACGTAAGGTACTTGTACCTGCGTGTTTTTTACGGCAGGGCGTAAGCTAGACCCACTCTTGTATGTAGTTTCCATTGCCTGCTGCTTATTTATGTGATTTTTTTGTGCAGCAGTCGAACCGAGCATTTTTTCCGCCAACACAGCAGTCTCGGTGTCACGCCTGCGCTGCTTCGTGCATGTGCTGGGTAGAGCAACTCTTGGCCGTCACAGACACACGCGCTTGGCTCAAGCGGTCATGACAACAGCAGCACTGCTGTTCCCAGGCATCAGGCATGAGCAGAGGGTCGTACCTCGAATCGTAGGATGTTGTTTCAATAACGCCTTTGCGGCAGCGAGGAGCAGTGGCAAAAAAGAGCAGGCGCAGCTTCCATCTCCGGGAGCAGACTCCGACGGGAAGAACAACAGCCGCAGTGATGCTTGTCTTGATCGAATCCCGTTCGGTAAGCTGCTAGCATCTGCGAAATGTCACAGTGGCTGGATTTGTGTCACTCTGTCAGCTCGTTTGCCATCACGTGAAAATGGATGCGTGAATCACACGTGCGGATACAGCGGTTGTATTGTAGTTGATGCGCTGATCCCCTCACTCCCACACTCCATCATCTCCCGCTGCACCCCCTTTTGCTGTACCTGCTGCACATGTCATCTTTCATTGGCGATGGAGCCGCAACGTGCAGGGACTCATCAAAATTTGAAGAGTTCCGAATTATCTCAACAGCTTTCACAGGAAGCAAGCAAGCTCTTTGATAGTTGGGATCATTTTCCGTAGACATCCTACCCATTATTATCCCCTCCTCTCCCCCTCCCGCCAACACGTCCTCAGCTCGCCCGCTCCCGGCGGGGCTCATCCTGGCGATGGTAGCGACGGCGGGGGGAGGCAACGTAGTCTGTGCTTTCGCCCCAATCGCGCCGATAGATTGGCCAGGGGGCTTTGCGGGAGGGGGGGGTCGGCCCGATGGGAGTTGCAACACCAACCTGGCGGACTCGCATGGTTGGTGGCCTCAGTTAACGGCGGTAGTAGGTCGCGGGGGACGAGACGTGGCGGCGAGAGCAGGGAAGGGGCGGTGGAGTTACGGTGCGCGGAGGCGGGAGAGAAGCGGGAGGCGGCGAGGGCAGGTGAGGGTTGTTGTTGTTTGTATGCGTACGAAGTGTTGTTGTTGTTGTTGGGGTCTCAACAACGTTCTGCTGGGGCCATGCGGTCCGGTAGACGAATCGACGCATCGGCGTCTATCTCACTCCTGCGGCTTGATGTATATGCAACATAGCCGTTTTAATACCCGCACAGTAGGTCGGGATTCGCTGCCGCCTCACTGCTCCACGGTACGAGACCAAAACTACAACTGTACTTGTCTTTTCGTCTTTTACGACAATCGTGCCTCTGCTAACCTCCGCACGGCGCCTCAGGCATGCCGCGATGCAGTCTCCACACCCATTGATACTCTTAACGCCAACCCACGCGCCTGCTACCAGCTACTCTTCTCGGTCTCACCCTAATCGAAACCCTTACCCGGCGTGCTGCATCCGCCTATTTCCACCGCCGCAGACGTGGCTAGCAAACGCGCAGCCGGGCGGGGGAGGGGGGGGAGTGGGGGACCCGAACGGAGATTCGGGACCCTCACAATCGGCGAACGGACCAGCCGCAACACACCAGGCGGGTAGAGAGCCGCAGGCTCGAGGTCCGCCAGCAAGACAAGGGCGAGGAGTCTCGAACGGGAACGCTACGCCACCGAGAGCGTCTCAGTCTAGAGCCTTTTCTAGGGGGCGGGACCCCAGGGTGAGGGGGGCGGAGGCCCGGCCCCGAACAGCTGTTTTTAACGGCGTTCGACGGGGGGGAGGGAAGAGGGGGGTCCGTGGACAGGGCAGGGGGCGGGGGGGGCAGGGTAGAGATAGCGGCGGGGNCGGGACCCCAGGGTGAGGGGGGCGGAGGCCCGGCCCCGAACAGCTGTTTTTAACGGCGTTCGACGGGGGGGAGGGAAGAGGGGGGTCCGTGGACAGGGCAGGGGGCGGGGGGGGCAGGGTAGAGATAGCGGCGGGGCGGCGGAGATGGAGGGCCAAGGGAAAACGCTCAAGGAACTCGTCATGTTCGACCAGATCCTTTCACAGGTATAGCGTCATCTTGGTGGCGAAGGATTCGATGATATGCATCATAGCAGTAGCCTTCGTAGAGTTTTTCTATTAAGTAACCATGTTGGATAAGGCTTGCAATCGGGGAATTTGGGTCAGGACTAGGGTTAGGGAATAAGGGTCTACCTTCCCTCCCTGTTCTATTTCCTCATTGACTGAATTCTCGCGAAGGCGGTCCGATGGTAGGCGTTGTGGCATTCCTGTCGTCCCGCCCCCCGCCCCCCCAGGTAGATGGGTGGGAGGCGGGTCGGTTTACCCGAGAGCTCACGCAACCCCCCGAGCATCTAGAGGGCAGGCGGGGGGACGAGGAAGCTGAGGAGCCTAACCCTAACAACCCTGGCAGCACCGGTTGATGCGAGGCAAAGTTCACCGTGTTGGTAAGGCACTTGATCGTGCTGGGGTAAGAGGGTGGTGGGGGGGGTGTACTATTCCAACGTGGAGACCACCATGGGAAACTACCATTTCGACCGACCGAGTGTTAAACCGCTAAGTTGCGGAAGCTGCGGGTGACAACGGTTAGAATTTTTTGTCCGGCGGGTCCCCCACGGAATTAAGAAACCTAACGTATCACCTGCACGTGTGGTAGTCCCTGTTTAAGGCCGCTCAGTGCGGAGGGATTTGGCCAGCCGCGTACATACTGGGCGCCCGGGGCACTGAAATACTCCATCTGCGGCACGCGGACTCCCCGGCCTTTCTCAGGGCGATCGGCCTTCTTCGTGCGGCCGTATTCAGCGACGGCTACTGCTGTGATCCCATCCTCAAAACACCCGAAAAGCTATATTGTTGCATTGCCAACTCCACTTGGAGAGACGAAAGAAGACACCTCAACTTAATCGCACGGTTGCCGTCGCGTTTTCGACATGTTAAGAGCTCTTGTTTGTTTTGGGTGAATATGTGGACTAAGGTTTTATTCTCGAGTTTATTCCACCAAATTCCTCCTCTCGGCTGTTGATTGTGTGTTCGATGCGCTACCTACGGCTGTATCTTGCTTCCCAATGAATCCCACCTCTGTTTGGTTTGGTGTGAAAGTACTGCTGCTTGTGCATCCTTCACAATCCGCCCCCCACCCCCTTTGGCACAACTACTGGTGTACCGCAGAATCTACTTCAGTGCCGCTGTTATCCTCACACCATTTCCAACAAATTCCAGCTCTCTTATCGTTCGGTGTCATTACGCCGCTTCCTTTCTGCCTCCCAGTAGTCTGGGCAGCAAGATTGATTAAGCAAACATATGGGATAGAGTATTAATCCGTGCGTTAGGGTTAGGGATAGGGTCTGCGTGCCCCCTCCCTCTTTTTTTTCTAGATAATCTTGAAATTCTGCGCAGGCGGCCCCTGCATTCCCTTCACCTCCACCCCTTACTGCTGCTTGTACCTCAGAAGTCGCCGCCTGCGGGGTCCGCAGCAGCGAGCAACAAGACGGAGCTTAGTGCCAAGGTGGAGGCGGAGCTCTTCGAGGAGTACGACGCTATGGTGCCCGGTCCGGCCGCCTCTGCTGTGGGCAACAACGCGGGGGGGAACGGGGCCGGGCAGGAACGGACGGGGCGGCCGCTCAAGATCAACCTCGACCTGCTGAGTTACCAGGCCAAGCAAAAGAACATCAAGGTAAGGAAGATGTGGGGTGCCGTGTAAACATGAGGTTTGATGTCAACCTTTCGGTCGATAGATTTTGTGGAACGCGTCAGCCGTGCATGTAGCTGTTCAATCTTTGGCGTGACATACGGACGACGGTACAGCGGTGGAGGTTCATGGTGTAACTTTAAAATTTGGTCACGCATGTACGAACTTATGTGGCACACCTGTTTAGTGCACGATATGTGGAATGGATTATTACATGTTCTCGTTTTGTTTATTGGGCAGATAACGGACGTCCATAAATGTTTGATTGTTTGTGTTAGAAGTACCGGCAGTGTAAATGGGTGTGATGTCGCGGTGCAAGACATGAGTGTTTTGTAGTACTCATACAGGCATACACTTAATCGAACAGCAGTGTTGTTTGGCATGAAGTTGCAACGTCTGTGGAATGATACCCACAATGCCGTGATACGAATAAAACAGGGGGACTACCGGGAGGCGCGGCGGCTGTACCGCACGTGCGTCGAGCTGGACCCCAGGGACGGACGCGGCTGGCTTGGGCTAGCGAGACAGATGCAGAAGATTCACAAGTGAGCTCATGCATGCATCAAGCAATAAATGAAACATTCCCCAAGGGGTACGCCAACCGTATGCCGTGGCTTTGACGTTACGTGGTAATCTGTTGGGATGGTATTCCCATCCTATATTGGATGGGATTACTTTCGTCTTGACACTCGTTCCGGTCTCTCTAAGGGCCTTCTATTATATCAGTACGGGTCCAACTGACTTGGGCGTCTTCCGTGGTCACACGTCTTGGGAAAGCGTTGCTGTTTTCCCGACACCACCAGCCATCCCGTCACCATCACCAAGATGTAGATTTTTCGTTTATCTAGTAAGGGGGTACGATGGATGGGACCATGACGCGGGGTGGGCTCCGGGATTGGCCTTGCTTACAACATTACGACACGTCTCCCAATCCTTCTCCCTTAAGATTTTCACGTTTTGAGCAATAGCATTGCGGAGTGTCTCCCAATCTCTCCGCCTGGAATGTTTTTTTCCCGGATTTATGCAGCTCTCATGCCCCTCAGCTGAAAGTACATCATCACGTAACGCTCGATGCTGCAGCTGCTGTCTCGAAGCCTTTGATGTTGCGAGTGTTGGTTGTGTTGGTTGAGTATGACTGGTTGTATCTCGAACGGATGGTCTCTCTGCGAATGTTTTTATTTTTCCCAATAATAATGAGTATTCAACCGCACGGGCGTGTTTGTGTTTGCCGCCCAAGGTACGACAAAGCCCAGCGTTTGTTCGAAGCCGGGCTGGAGAACTGTGCCGACAACCCTTACCTCCTGCAGGCCTTCGCGGTGATGGAGGAACAGAGGGGGAACCAGGCCAAGGTGTCTACCTAGGATACTGTCTTGTTGCATATCTGGTTACCGTACCATGTTGCCGTGTTCATCTACCGTGCTTTTTGTTTGGCCGCACCTATATGTTCTGGGTGAAAGCCTACCTGATCACCATGTTATTGCCACGTTAAAAGAAAATGGTCCCATGTGTTCCGGACGACGGCTGACCTTTCTTTCGGTGTAGGTGTTTTGCCGGCCGGGGTTGTTATCGACATTTTTTTGCTCAATATGTACGTCGCCGTTATATTCTTTATGGGAATAGGCAGTGAAAGAAATGGGGTTAGCTGCTGCCCTCCCCCCCCCCCCCCCCCCCCCCCCCCCCCCCCCCCCCCCCCC
>CACKRE030001904.1:2127-16587 GCA_902602495.3 Ectocarpus sp. CCAP 1310/34 | reverse complement strand
CCCCCCCCCCCCCCTCGGCATATTGATGGTGAGAAGCCCCTCATTCCTCCGTAAGTACCCATCACGGGCGCTACTATTCGTCAAGTCTTGTTGATATTTAGTCGTAACTCTCAGGATGAGAGCCTTCTGTCTGACGACGGAACGGAGCTAGTACAGCACCTGCAAACATGCTGTAAGCGCTGGTTTATTGTAAGTGATTTAAGAAATATTCTCCGCCAAACAACTCTCAACCATTTTCATTTCTCCCGATGATTTTTGTTCTCGCTTGCGCCGCGTGGGGAAGGCCCTGACGCTGCTCAACCGGTCGGTGCGCATGCACCCGGAGCATACGGCGTCGTGGGTGGCGCTAGGTCTGCTGAACGAGCGTAACAAGCGAATCGACGAGGCCAGGGGGTGCTTCCAGACGGCCACTAGGAACGATCCTAGGAACCACTACGCGTGGCTGGTGAGTGGTTGCGATGCTGCTGCTGCTGCTGCTGCTGCTGTAGCTCCTGTTTCATGCCTCTGTACGACCTACCCGCAGCCATTATACAGCAGTGTGTGCATGTGTGCATAACTGATCGTTTGGAGGGGGGAGCGCGGGGCTTTAGGTGCATCCGATGTAGGTATGTGCTTAAGCATTGTCAGAAAGATGTTCGTTGAGTCAAGATTTGGAGGTTTCCTCAGTATCTCATGCACGTGGTCCGCCAGTTGCAGTCGCAACGCCCAATGTCCACTTATTATCCAATGTTTTTTGCATCGCTAGTGGAACATTTTGAATTTTTTGAACCCGTCCAGACGGGCGACGAGGTAGGGCATGTGGCGAGGCACTGCGAGTGCGAAAATCGCCTCTGTCTTCCTGTCTCACTGTATTTGTTTTTTTTTTGTCTCCCATCATTGGACTCTGTCGTCTGCCCCTCTGGCCCCTATCCTCCACTTCCACCAGCTAGACGACCCAACCGGGGTCACATAGGAGGGGGGGGTTGGACCCCCTCCTGCGGTTCCTGCCTGAGATTTTGTTATCGCGAGAAGGGCACAGCAATTCCTTCCCTCGCGACTTATGTAGTCGATCAGTGTATGTCTCTCCCTTTCTCTCTTGTGGTGATGAAGGTATCGCTTAACGCTATCTGCCAACGTACAACGCTATCCACCAGCGTACACGATTGATGCTGAGCTTGGTCTATGCCGACTCTCTACAAAAGTTGTCAAACCAATCACTGCTGTATGCGCGCACCCACGGCCAGGTGTGGGCGATGCTCGAGAAGAGGATCGGCTCCATCGACGTTGCGAGGGAAAAGTTCAAGATGTGCCTCAAGGTCAACCCGAGAAACGCCAAGGTTTACCAGGCGTGGGGGGTGCTGGAGGCTTCGGAGGGAAACATCGCGCTCGCCACAGAGCTGTTCCGGGCAGGGCTGGAGCAGAGGCCAGACAACACCTACATCATGCAGGTGTGGTCACTTGATAAGTGCTTGCTATTGTTGTGCGGGATGCCCGCTATTAGTCCCGGTGACATTTGCCGGCACAGATGGAATTGTAGCGAGGTGGTTGAGGTACTGGATGGTGCGGGTGCCAGCTACAGTGCGGGTGAAAGCGCTTGGCACTAAAGAGGGTCCCCGACTATGTGTGGTATGTCGTTACAAAGTCTCCGGCTTGCATGAGATCTGTTCCGGGCGGGGCTGGGGCAGCGGCGAGACAGTACGTGGAGTATGTCGTTGAAAAGCCCCTGGCTTACATGAGCGAAGCTGTATTGGGTTGGGAGACCGTTGTAGCCTTGCATTCACTTGTAGTGAAACTAACCAACCCTGACCCCAACCCTGACGGCCAATTAGCCCAAGAGGTTGGTGTTGGTGATGGTGATGCCTCACATGATGATGACGCTTGACGACTTTGTGTGTGCGGCGTGGAAACCGAACGATCAGGCGTGGGCCTTGATGGAGGCGAAGCAGGGCAACACGGATGCTGCCATCAGCCTCTTCAAGGAGGCTATCCTCAAGAGGCCCAGAGACGGAGCGGTGTGGCAAGCCTACGCCCTTCTGCTTAAGGTCAGTGACAAGAGCCTACCCCGCTCAATCGCTGGCTGTGTTGGCGTTAGCTGTCCCATTGTCTGAATAGCTTGCTTGAGGATAGTTCATTTCTCGCCGGTTCGATTGAATTGCAGAGTTATGAGCTCTGCCGAGGCAGCGGAGATTTTGGGCTAGTTAGCCCGGATTGCGCTCTAGACATGCGTTTGTTTGCCCCGCTGTGGGGTGTGCACTGCAATGTTTGTTTTGTGCCGAAACGCCAGCGTAGTGCAGCGCAGAGTGCTGGGTAGGTCCACAGCGAACTTGGAAGGAACCGTCGTTAAGACGAGCCACGCATACATTTGTCTGTACGGAATATCTCAGGGTGTGTACGACGCTGTCGGTTGCTTTTTCGGGTATCCATGAATCTGCGGAGCCCCGCCGCTCAACATGCACCGCACCTCCGCGGCTTACCATCGCCACCGCACCTGTTGTGGTTTCGGCTTGAACAGGACATGGGGGACGTTGCGGGAGCGAGGGCTCTCTTCAGCAAGGGGACGATGCAATCTCCGAAGCACTGTCCGACTTGGCAGGCGTGGGGTATGCTCGAGTGGGAGCTTGGACAGATTTCTCGAGCCAGGTACAGTATGTGGTATGTGCAGTGCCCGTGTCTCGATCGACTCGTGGCTCCACATTCTTGTCTCATGCTGTCGCGTGCGTAGATAGGTCGGAATAGAAACGGCGAAGCCTCTCTTCGACCCCTTCACCCCTTTTAAGTTGTGTCGATTGGGGAGAGGTTGTGGCACATGAAGTGCTTTGGGTCGAAACTACTGCTGTTCCTGGCTCTGTTCTTGTTGTTCTACAACGAAACCTCTCTCCATACAATATCGATGGCATCTCTGTCTGCGAATTTCTTGCCTTGGTTGTCTTATAGACCAGCCGTTCTATGTTGTGATTGCGTGAGTTCATCTTCTGCTCCATCGCAACGCAAGTTTCTCCCCGCTATTTCTTTGTGGTTTCGAACATCTGATGTATGTGTGTGCATGTTTTCCACAGGAAACTGTTCCAGGAGGGTGTGTGGCAAAACCCCAAGGGGCCCTACGTGGTTCGCATCTTGCAGGCTTGGGGCATACTTGAGGCCACGCAGGGGAACTGGAACGATGCTCGCAAATACTTTGGGTGAGGGATTTCTTCTACTTTGTTGATGTTGTTGGTGTTTACACGTCGACGGAGTTACGCGCATCATGCCTAATCCAAATTCCCTGTTGCTCGCAAGTAGTTTGGGTGAGGAATTGGTTTGATGTTGGTGCTGGTGGTGTTTCCACGTCGATGGAGTTAAGCACACCATGCCTAACCTATATTGCCTGTTGCTCGCAAGTAGTTCGGGTGAGGAATTTGTTGATGTTGTTGCTAGTGATGGTGGATGTTATTTGTTGTACACAACTAATGTCTTTGGTGGTGGTAGTACACGTCGACCGAGCTATGCGCATCGTGTGCGCTCGTTTGTCTGTTTGATATGCTAGCCCCGTGGGCCTTCGGCACTTGCGTCGTGTCAGCCTTTAGGCGAACGAGTGGAAACGGCATGAATGAAGACGAAATCGCGTGCGAGGACATTGTTTCATGCCTAAGGAGTGGGGATGATAGCATGACTTTTCGCGCACCTCCAGCCTTTAAGTCGGAAGTCTCGTGGGATGTGGGCGTTACTTTCTTGCCGAGACACAGAAGGAATTAGGAGTGCAATAAAGAGCGTGTGTGTGCAGCAGTACCTCTCTCTCTCTCACGCCTCATGCGGCACAATTCGCCCCTTTTCGGTACAGGTTTGCGCTGGCGAGGGACCCGTATTCCCTTCCGGTGATGGTGGCGTGGGCTCTCATGGAGGAGTACGTGGGAGACATCGGCAGAGCGCGACAGCTCTTCGAGATTGCCACCACCACCCAGGCGGACAACGCAGACATTTGGAACGTGAGTGTACGTGTACGGTGGTGGTGTGGCGCCAAGCCTTTCGGTGCAAGTGGTTCGCTTCGCGAGTCTGTGGGGACGAGACAAAGGAGGGGTTAGCCGCTGCTGACAGTAGTCAGTCCGGTCAAAATGACACAAGGGCGGTAGCCTTTTGGGGAAACCGCGCTTGTCGGACGTGACAGCAGTTGGGTGCTTTGTGCCAAGGGGAGAACGAATACAAGTGTCGAACCGCTATCGTAGAAAGCACGGCGGTTCTACGGATACCGTAGGTTGCATGATGTTAGATAACACACCCCCTGCGCCGATTTTTCAAAGTTCGATTACTTGATGACGAAGAGCATGTCGAGCTCGAATAATACGTTGTCGGAAAGCTTGTGACGAGACGGCTCCAACGCCGCCATTCTCGTCACCGTCGCTGTATTCCCTGCCGAGATATCGACCTTTGAAAACCGGCCCAGGGGGTGTGATATCTAACATCACGCAACCTACGGTAGTTGTGGTACCCGTCCGAAACAGAGCAACGTGGACAAATACCCTTGGGTTTTGTCCTCCACCCTTGCAAGCATAGACATATCATAGCCGCGGATACAACAGGCGGTGGAATGTACGGTGGTGGTCCCGATTTTGTGCCGGTTCGTGTCACGCCGATTCAGCCGGCATTATTCCGGGCACCCCGGCATGATTCAGGACATGATACAAATCATAGTCTGTGTCTCGCGATTCTCCCGGCATGGCTGATACCCGGAATCGTGTCTGCGTTGATGTTTCGATGATTTTTCTTGTCGCGCGCGCGCTGCCGTCGTGTTTTTATTTTGTGTGGTGGTGATTTCCCGCACAGTGCCGGCTTTGCATGCAACATGAGGAGAGTGTTGGACAAGCCCATATAGTTATGTTGTATCCGGCTTTCTCTTGTATACTGCTGTGTGTACTTCTCATGGCCGTACTTCCCTTTACAGCTTTTGTCCTGGCCGCTATAATATTTAGTTTTTCGTTGTTTTCTCAATTTTTAGAAAATAGCCATGAAACACAGAAAGATTACCCGTTCGAGATATAGCCACAGTCGAAAGCCAATTTATTGTGGTTGTCTTCATACGTCAAAGAAACGTTCCGGTCTCAAATTTGCTCAATCCACGCCCTCAAACAACAGGTGTACGAACAGGTGGAGATGAGGGCAGGGTTTCCAGAGGAGGCGATGGCCGTATACCAGAGGGGCGTCGTTGCCGTCATGGCCGGCAAGAAAGAGCCACCGCCGAAGGAAAGAGGCCCCTCTCTTCTGGACCCGGCAACGTCGAGAGGTGCGGTGCAATCAAGCTTCAAGGGGCGGGAGCGAGACGATTCTTTGTTGTTGACTTTGTGTTGCCGGTCGGTTGATCAAGTTCCTGTTCGTCGTAGGGGGGCGATGCAATCAAGATTCTGTCCTCATAAGGGGCAGGAGACACAAGTTGTTTTTGAGTGTGTGTTGCCGGCCGGTTGGTCAAGTTCCTGTCGTGTAAGAGGTGCGGTGCAATGAAGCTTTCTCTCCTCATCAGGGGCAAAAGCGAGAGGCAATGTGCTTTGATTTGTTGTGCGCCGACGGTTGGTTGGTCAAGTTCCTATCCATCGCTGTTGCTCAAACAGCGGTGCTGGCCTGGCTTGCGAATTGAGCGTTTGACTTGGGACATCCTAATCCAGGGACCACTGCAAGCGGGGTTGTTGGTAAACACACGCACCCCATTTTTTTTTTTGTCAAAACACCTTGCAACAGTTCGACCCTGTCGTCCCACTCTTTTCTTTCCAGTTGTTCTTCCACCCCAGTTCTGGTTTATTCCCGGCGAGGGACATGTCTAAAAAATATAGTATCGCGGTCACCACGGTACATGGAGCAAGCGGCACCGGCATGGTGGATCACCCTCGCATGCTTGGTGGTACATTTACGCGTACGGAACGGACGTGAAATGGTGCCAATCTTCTCTTCTTCCACTTGATTGTTTTGTTGTTCAGGGCCGTCCTTGCTGGATGAGGCTTCGCGGTCTTTGAGCATGTCCAGCACTGAAATGGCTCTCGAGGTCAGCCGCATCATCGGGGGGGTGCAGTGGGCGAGCGACTACATGACCTTCAGCGCGCTCAACAGCAGCTCTAAGACCGGCGGGGAGAGGATGGCCTATGAGCCGTGAGCCGAGGGTAGGCGGCGTGTGAGACATTGCCGTTGTTCCTTTGGAAAAGAAAAGCTAAACCTAGGTTAGTGCCTCTCGCCTTCGGTCGGCGATGACCGCACCTTGTGCTTAGGGTGTTTGCCGAGCTCCTTCTCTCACGCTGCCCCTGGAGTTTGATGCAATTGACGATCTCCGTTGGCGATCTCCGTTGGCGATCTCCGTTAGCGACCTCCGTTGACGATCTCCGTTGACAATTTCCGTTGGCGATCTCCGTTGGCGATCTCCGTGCCGAAGATTCAATGGTTCGTGAGAGAAGTCGTTGAATCGGATTTGCACCGCACTGTTGTGCATGTGGCGCTTTGTTTTGTTCCAAATTCCAGGCTGAGCATGCTGGGCTTTTTATGTGCCGTATTTTTTTGTGTTTGGTGTGAAGGAGTGCATGTCCCATCTATCCGGCAGGCGTGCAAGATTTGTTTTCGGAAGGTCGCAGAAGGAAATCGGAACAATTGCACGATGCTAGACACGGGAGGAGTCTTCTAGTTTGTGCGGTTGGATTTCTGTGTTGGGTCTCTGCAATGATGTACGGTGTGCAAGGCCCCAAAAGCGTGCGCGTGCTGTGGGGACTGGGTGGGCAGGGGAGGCGAAATAGAAGGGGATGGAGATGTGGGTGGTGCTTGTATCGCCATGCTCTTGGGGAGACAACAGCAGCGAGGCGTTGGCAGAGCCTTGTCATGTTGGTCATTGAATTCTTCGCTCCGGAATGGAAAGAACAAAAATCACGCGTTCAGATGCGGTATTGGTGCCCACTGGGCTGCTGCTGCTGCTGCTGTGCTAAGCGGTGATGCTTCGAGTTGTAGAGTTAGACAAGTTGTCCTCGGGGTGGTAGTATAAATTATATGGTGTTTGCGTTCTCGCATCAAAAGTAGTAGTGTGGTTTGGGGCTGGTGAGAGCTCTCGTATTCAAGTTTAGAGGCTTTTTTCATGTAAAGACCATGGTCTTTAGGATTTTTGGAATAGTTGTACGGGAGATAGAGGTTGCAGTAAGATGCAACCGAGGTGCTCTTCTTGCAGTCTGTTTCAAGCACCTCGAGAAGCGATGCGGCTGCCAATGGAACTGCTGGTGCGTAGTGGGTTCTGAGGTGACCGGGTGGTGTTTTCGTCTGAATGAAGAAAAAGAGAACGTGAGGGTACAGCTGATTTTGCTGTGAAATGTTTGTGAGAACGGTCGAGGACAGGCTTGCTTCCAGTCTCTCTCGTCCATGATGTCTTCGGTGGCAACTTGTGTACCATTTGTTTGTGGTGGAAAGTTTTTCCGCGACTTGTCGGACACCATTCTCCTCGTTCTGTCATAGGCAGAAAGAGGAAAAGAGCAACCGTGTCTCCCTGTTGGCCAATGGCAGACAGGCGGGCCATGATTCTTGACAAAATTCCAACCGTTGGGGTGAAGCCCACACTCTGTTGCAACGGGTAAGGTTGAAATCACGCTCTTGCACACAGGTTCTTGAAAAACAAACGATATATGCTGTGCCACGTCCACGGCAAGCTCACGATAACGAGGAGGCAAGCAATTGGTCAATCCTCAATTGCCGGACGCATCACATGCTGTTCTCGTGTCTAGCGGCCTCAGTGGCCTTCATTCCCCTACTGCAAGTTGGCGGTCTCGGCCAGCTATAAAAAATAGCGATACACAGGCCAACTATGCGGATGTCTTTTACTACTGCGGACTTCACGCTAACCTGTTCTCTTCTCTATTGCATGAACCTTCAATCCCCAAGCCACCAAAACAAACACACACAAGCATACATGCCCGCTTTTCCCGTCACGGGCGACGAATAACAACTACATCGCCTCAATTGCGCTCGTCTCATTTGAGCCAACCACACGCTGCCAAGACAACCCCTTCCTCTTTTTTTTGTACAGCAGTCAGCACTCTCGCTCCCCCCCCCCCACGGGCCCTCAATCCCTGCGCCTATTAGTCGTACACGACGAACAACCCAGCCCCTTTTCCTTCACCACTAAGAAAACCTGGTACCCAACCCACCAGAATTGTTTGTCGGTGCCTTCTCTGCGTGCCACCATATCTCTTTAGGTATTCCCTACCAAAGCCTGCAGGAATTATTTTCCGTTTTGCCCGAATCTCGTAGGGTCACGGCAAAGAAGGTATGTAATGCTCTTCTCTCATTTGGCGCGCTTTTTTTGTCGAGCGAGAAATCGGCAACTTTCGCACAAGACTATACCCGGTCTAGATACCACTAGGCGGTGACAAATCATCTGCGCCCCTGACCCTCCTCTACATATGAAGTAAAAAACAGTAAAAACTTTGCCCACGAAGGCAAGCGCCGCAGGAGGAAAGGGGGGGCCTTCATCACAAAAAGTTCCGGTTTGGAAACCGGGGTGAAGCTTCCCGTGTGATCATGGCTGATCACAAAAGTACACCGAGAGGTGTTGACTAGCGCCAGAATAGACAGGGACGGACAAACACACACGACACGCCACCTTAAAGGACGTCGCCGCCCGTCTGTCGCCCTACCTTCAGGGCAAGGCGTGGCTTTTTTCCGTAGGCAAAAATTATACCACTCTTCCGAACATGTACGGGCCATTAGGATACAAGCGCGAAAACCACGAGTGAATGGTCCCTATATTTCCGGACAGAGTGAGGCTGTCGTCTTTTGCTCATTCCGCGATCCCGATCGGAGGGTAGGGCGCCCATTCGGCGTATGGCGATAGGTCCTCCGTAGACTCCTCGTCATCAACTCTCCCGTTAGGGTATGGCAGCGGGTGTATCCACTTCGTCGCGATCCACTTGTCCCCTCCCGTGACGGCTAGCCCCGAGTGCGCGCTCCTCTCGTCCGGCCGCATAGAGTCGGCATCCTCTTCCACCGGCAGCTGCGGTGCACGCGACCGACCGTTTCACCAAATATGTTGTTGTGATTAGCTCTGCTGTAGCTGGCATCACTGACAACAATTCAGCGTAGGCTTAGATAGACGGCATCCTCTTCCACGGGCAGCTGTGGTGCACGCGGCCGACCGTTCCACAATAAGAAAAAGGGACCACCGAGAGATACCCGCCGGTCCATGTCACGATGCGTGCGCTTGACGACAACCGGCCGGGTTGATTGAGGTGACGCATATTCATGATGCAATATGCATACGTACTACCTTTCATACAAACACCAACACGATGGCGCCACTTACGTGCGATACCGACACACGGCACTACGTACGTGCGATACCGACACACCCTGCAAGCTGCACGCAATAAATACTCTACAAATCAATACACACACGCACATGCATAGGAACCAGTTGCTTTCGCATGGCCTTTCTGTTGAAGCAAGCGTGTTGGATAAAGAATGCAATCGGGGAAATTGGGGGAGGGGTAGGGATGAGGTCTGCGTACCTCCTCCCAGTTCTTTTTCCTCACTGCACCTTAGTTTCTCGCGAAACAGGCAGTCCACAGGAACATATCGTTCAGAACCACACAAGGTATAACACACCCACGCAATATAGCACCACCGACGCACACAACACACCCGGTCATGGTAGAAGCTAGATTGTGTGCATTAGCCAAGGCTTTCGTAGCTTCTCGTGTCGTGTGCGGTATCCTACCCGTACGTACCTGCACGCTGTGGAAGTAGATGGCGTCTCCCGCAAACGGCGCTACAGCCACATGCACGAACGGGAAGTCGGTCTGGCCGCCGGTGAAGTCGTCGTTGAGGTACAGGATAAGGGTGCCGAGCCGCCCGCCGCATACGAGGCTGTTGAAGTCTTCCACGTGGTCGGTGTGCAGCTTGAAGTAGCCGTCAGGCCGGTATCGTGCCACCTTCGTCAACGACACGAGCGTCGGCCAATCAAGTCAGCGTAAGTAGATAACACAGACGCAAAATTTGTGCCTACACACAGGTTTTGACATTTGCATAAATGCTACTCCTTCCTTTGGTGAGAGGTAGTGTCACGTGTTGTACAAAAAAAAAAATGGAGTCGTAATTCGTACCAACGTTTTCGATCAGAGTGTAATCAAGTTCGTTCACTCATTTTCTAAGCGATTGTCGCCAATCTAGCGTTGCGTTGTTGGCGGAAGAATGCATCATCAGGATAGCTACAGCAAATCGACACCTGCAAGCCGGCGATACATGTCTTGGGTGGCCGGAGACAGGGAGAGCTAGCTTACCCCCGTGCTGCCATTTCCTTGCCCCAACCACGGTAAAGCTGGCGGCAGCATGCAATGTACTAGCTTGATACCGGCCTCGCGAAACCTTATACCTCGTACATGCGGCGAACGAGCCACCGATTTCCCGCCGTTGCGGATTTGTCGCGTCTCAGTCTATCACAAAGAACGGCCTCACCCAACGGACAGTGACTCCACCCACCCACCCTATCCCCGTGGTATACTAACACCTGCCACTTCTCCATGAACGCCGAGGGCACGCCGGACATCCCACTAACCCTCTCCGTCAAGCGTCCGAGAAGCGGCGCCAGGCAGTCGTCCGCTAGCCAGGTGGTTGCGCTCCTCCTCAGGACGTCCGACTCGGTCTGAGCGCCCGCGCCGCCCCACGTCGTGGATTCCTCCAAGCTCTCCATGCCTTGGTCAATGATCGCCGAGCATTGGTCTGGGGACGCGAAGCCGCGCAGCCGGACCAGGAGCGGGTCAACGCTCAGGACGGCGACGCCGTCCCGCGCGTACGGCTCAAAACACTCTCGGATCTGGTCGGTGGTCTTCGCCTGGGCGAGCGGCGGCGGGGAAGAAACGCTGTCCGAGATCTCGCCGCTCCAGCCATCCCCGCCGCCGCTGGACCCTGGCGTCGCACCTCCCCTGAACTGCAAAGCCGCCCACAGGTCCGTCATGTTCAGCTCCCCCCCCTCGTCGCCTTCCTCCCAAGATGATCCTCCCGCCGCCCTCCTTATCTCCCGCCGTGTCTGCTTCGCTTCCTCTGACCTTCTCTCAAGTCTCGCCGCAACCGCTGGCGGGAGCATCGAGCCTCGAATGGCAGCCCCGGCAACCCCGCGGAGCAGCAACGGGGTCGACACACGGGGTTCCGTGCTGCCCGCGGGCCGCACCACGCGGTGCACGGCAGCCTGGTACCGGCCTCTCCCGAACACCTGCAGCAGCTCTCCGGCGAGCAGCATAACGTCAGAGCCGGGCCGACAGTCCCGTGATGCTTCCGGCCGCACCCAGCGACCCGTCGATGGCTGGATGATCTCCAGCCCCGGGGCCGAAGCGCACGGGATCACGGTCAGGAAGGTTGTGTCTGTGTGGGTGCCTGCGTGGGGGCGTGCGTCCAAAAACCTTGGGTGTCAGATAGTGCGGCAATTTACAGCATACAGCAGGCTTGTCTTTTCTGAGTGCGTACGGATCTTGTTGTAGTGCTACACATCAAACACCGAACCGGTCTGTTCTCAGTTCCTTTTACTACCCGTGCTGGTCCAAGCTGATGCGGGCGGTCACAGGCCACCTACGCCAAGAGGGTACACACCCACTGCCGGAAATCAAAGAACGGAAATAAAACGTTCGAGGCAAGAAACAGAACAATACGGGATAGCCTTCGAACACGTCGAGCTGGAAGCGCCGGGGAACAACATCGCTACCGCCCCCTCGTTCTTCCTCTCCCTGGTCGCTGCTGCTGCTGCTGCTGTACGCACTGACAAAAAAAGAGCATGCGTCTTGTCGGAGATTGTGTGAGCGCTCACCGAACGCAACGCCGTCGCCGCCGCCGGCGTAGCGGCATACTCTCAGAGGCGAAGCGGACATCTTTGGGGAGGACCCTCCTACGCCCTGTCGGCCCTCTCCCGGATCCACGAGGCCGAGGAAGGAGGCGGGGTCGATCTCGGGCAAGCTCTGGCGCAACACGGCTTGCAGAATGCCGCCTGAAATCGCCGTCAGAGCCCGCTGATACATGGCGTCCACGTCGGATGGAATCGGGAAAATGAGGGAGCTCGTAAGGCCGACTCGCCGTCATGGTCCACGGAAGCCAAGGGAAACAGTACGGGGATCAGCCGGGGGACTTTACAGGCGGTTTGGTGGCAGGCAGAAGAGAGGCGGGGGCATCTGGCGAGATCATGAGGCAAGGGGAAAAAACAGAACTGCGGCTGTGTGCTGATACACATGTGGCGTGATAAACACAACCCTCTACTCTTCCATCGCTCCATGCGGGTTCATGGCCACGGCACACAAAGTAGACCATGGCAGGAAGCTGCTCCTCTAAGCTCTGCCGCCACAGTGTACTCACCCTGCCCTCGATCAAACCGGCTACGGCATCATCATCAACGTGAGGGACAATCTCGTCTCCGCCGATGCCCCTTGTCTCCAGAAACTGACCAGAACCGTAGTCTCCCCCTCCTGCATATCCCGACACGAATTGTCCCTCGGCTCTGATCGGGCCGAAAGCCGCCACTTTCTCTTCAACCGTACGTGACTCCCCCAGAAGCTGCTCCGCCACTCTCCCCAGCCTCCGGAGACACGCCCTTGCAGGTTTGGGCCGGACTCGCACGACCTGAGGGGAACGGGGATTCGGAACAGAAATTTTGGCATGAGGTTAGGGGAACATGGGCACATCGCGGGCTCCACACAATACAGCATGCAACACGGACCCTTCTTAGCCCCTGATGCACCCGAGAAGTAGAAAGTTGGGGGAAATTTAGTTGCCGAAGCAATCAAACTGTTTCCTCGGAAACGAGTCTGTTACAAGCATTTTCTAGCCCTCTCCATCCTTGGTCACGCCCCGCGCTGCGCCGCTTTCGTCCTCGCTGCGGTCCTCACAGAGACCCCGCATGAGCACATGGGTTTGGATCACCACTATGTTCAACCAGCATTGCTACGTATCCATGACAAGCAGCTGGAATCCGGAGAGTAGAACTCCTAGCAAGCACTTCCATGACCGAACGAACGGTGGACATATTTTCGGGGCTACAGCAGTACCGCAGGTGGTGGAACCGTACAGTTTGAATTCGTGTTGTTCTTGCATGTACGACAAGGTAATCGTCGTGTGCATCACACGCACAAGTGGTTGTATCCGGGCTACTGCTGCTGTACAGCACCACAAGGCTGGGCCGCTACATACCGTATTTGTACGTGGTTTGTGTTTGGTCTCTGTACAAATATGCGGCAAATTTTATGTACCGGGACAGAGCTTTTGGAGTGTAATTACGCGGGCGAAGCCCGCGAATATGTATCTGTGTAACTCATCTTACTATCTGCAAGCCGGACACTTTCAAAATGTTGCACTTCTTCTATGAATCAATAAAGGAAAGGGGACACCAGAGCAGAGGTGTCGTCACCGCGACAGCAAGGAAATCACGGTGCAGACACGCTGCCATGCAGGTTGTCAACATACCAACGCGTCGGGATCGATGGTTGATGGTGATTACTTTGGGGCGTTCATTCCAAAAAGAACCTACATATGGAGTCAAGCGAGAGAGCATAACTCAGAGGTGCCAGAGCATCATCATCACGTTACTTGAAGTGGTCCGGCGAGGGGACAGGCGTGCAGACGGTATACAAGCGTGCACGAATCCCTAGGTGTGGGTTTTACTACAGTCGGCCTCGCTTTAAGGACGCACATGGCTTTTCCCGAAAAAAAAAACGTCCTTAAAGCGCGGTTGCGTCCTTGAAATTCAGGGGACGATAGCTCACCATCCCCGGGGCCAATGGAGGCATGCTATACCTCAAACTACGCGTCTTTTGCTAACGAAGGGGGTGGTACGAACAGTCAGCATCGCCGAGACGACTGGCAACCGTTTGTTGACGTCGAACATACTTTCAGCACCATTTCTGAGACTTACAGCAGTCGGGGACGTGTTGAAAACCACGATAGCACACCAGTTTGTACTTGGCCAACTAATGTACTGCATAGCCGGCAGCGGAAGGAGGAGGAAAGTCCAAGTAGAAATATATTTATCTCATTCTTGTGAAACAAAGAAAAACGAGCGTATTCCAGCGTCGCACCGAGAAACACCAGTACATATCACTGTCCCGGCGGAGACCAAAAGCTACCCTGATGGCTTTTCCTTCCACATTTATATCGCGAAGAGTTCCCTGAACCTCCCCCCGCGGCTTGGCTCTACGGCTCGGTTGAATTTCATGATAAAACGAATGAACGGTCTTCGAAAGAAGGTACTGCGTCTCACGGTACTCGCCACCCCTTCCCTTCGCGTACAAACAAAGATAGCGCCCGCAGTTGAGAAAAATTATGGTAAGAAGAGAGGCTCAAGTTTGTACGAAAATACACAAAAAGGGCTAAGAAACATAGCTCAATCTCGGCCACAACGTAAGAAACGCCCCAATAAGAAATGCGATGGTGCGATACACCCATGACATCAGAAATCTGCGGTGTTCCCACCCCCCTCCGAAGCTGAACAGAAGTGCATTTTTTGTAGGGGGCAGAGTCCCCCCA
>CACKRE030001900.1:0-12956 GCA_902602495.3 Ectocarpus sp. CCAP 1310/34 | reverse complement strand
GGGGGGGGGGGGAGATAAAGTTTGGGGAATGGTCAAGTTGACCGTTGGTGGGAGTGTAGTACATCGCTTGAAAATCTCGGCCCCTGTCAACCCCAGTCAGAAGAACGCGCCATGAGCCTCGTGTGACGTGATGGCGGCGAGAAATAGGTGTTCCTCCTCCTCTCGGCGAACGAATGTGGAATCCAAGAAAACGTGGATTGCTGCTCGGCAAAGAGAGATGAGGCCTCCCACAACCTGATGAAACTTCGGCCATTGTTGGGCGCAAGGGACAAGCACTGTCGGGCAGGGTGGTCGGAAGAGCTCTGTAGCGATTTATTTGCTGCCGCCGATTTTGCGACTCCCGGACTGGACGCCTACGTCAAGGCGATAGGTTGCGCTCTTCATCACCACTAGGTCCATGTACTTCAAACATTGCTCGTTGGAACTAAGAACGTGAGCGGTACGATTAGACTAGTGGCGGCGCGTTCACCTGATAAACAAGGGGCCCGCAGTCAAACAACATCACATCCGGGTCGAAACGCAATTTCTTCTTTCGTCGCCAACGTCGAGCACAGGGTACGAAATATATTGTATTTCGTGTAGGATCCCCACCGCTTGGCTATGTTTCATAATCATTAATTTCTGATATCGGCGAGATTTTGAGCCTCTCAGTATTTCTCAAAAATGTCAGAAAACGTTGTCTGTGTAGATTTACGCCCAGCCTCTTGTTGGTGAACATATTGTTGGGTTCGTTTCTCCTTGCGTTTCGGTTGCCCTTCGCTTCAGTGGCACACGACACGACAACAGGGAGAAAGAGGTCGCCTGATCGACCCCCGTCGTCGACGCCGCATCTGTGTTTTTTCTCCGATACGTTAGCGGTGAGATGCGCGAGCTATTTGGTAGCAACGGAGAGGAGGTGGCGAGACCGGGTGGAATAATAATGCTGTCGAAGGCACTAAGGTACTCCATGGATTCCCGCATACCTCTCTCCCCAACCTTTTCCCACACCCCTGCCAAAAAGGCAGCTGGGGGAAACTCTTCACCCCTCTCCCATCTCCAACGTGGTGTGTCATGCCCCTCGTGGTACGCCGCCATCGGAACGTGCGACCAAACGACCATATTTCCTTTTCCCGCGCCCCCTTTTTCCCTCACATTTCAATGCGCAAGACACGTAGTCCGACAAATAGAAGATCTGGGTCCGCGGCGGGAGGAGTGGAGAGGTGATTTGTCAGGGATTGGTCACATGTAACAGAGATCCTCCGACTGTATGCTGGGGCGTTGTCGCTGAATCGGGAACACATTATCTACAGGGATCCTGGGTTTTTGGCACATGCTGAAATGTTTCCTGAGGCGTTTTGCGTTCCCCTTGTGTATGTCTTCTGGGCCTAGAGACCACCGAGAGGTGGCGGCCATCATCCCGCGATCCCGAGGCTTGTCTTCGGAAGCTTTTCATGCATGTAAACCTCCATGAACCTTCTGGGGCAGCCCTTACCCCGCCTGTCGCGCCCGTCAGGCCGCGTGATCAGAGAAACACGTAGCTTAACTTGCTTGCGCTAACTTGCGCGCACACCATTTCGAGCTGTCGTAGATTTGAGTAAGTCCTCGAGCCAACCAAACCACCTATCTATTCATCTACATGGACACAAAAGGGAAACATTTTGTGAGTCGACCTGGACGGTTGTTTCTTGTACATAATAGGAAGCGGCAATGACCAAAGCAAGACAAGAGTATCCTCCATCGAACGTTCGTAGCCTGGCACACTATAATCTGAGGGTGCATTGTTGGATCCTATCTATCGTAAGCTCTTCGTCGATTATCGCAAATAGTGTGCCGTGATATACTTCTATTGCCGCATTGAGCAACAGTCGACGTCGGACGGTCGCAAACGCCCACCGAATAGCTCGTGTCCGTGTTGCATGGAAACCTTTCGAATTTCAGAGTTTCCACGCACATAGGCCCGCTCTAACCATTGCTTATCGGGTTTCACGCCCTAGAACATACGGCATGGACTACTGTACACATGCGCGAAACGAGGATCTCCCCAACGTCCACTTCCCTTCTTCTTGGTACACAATGTACCAACGTTATCTTCACCAACTGAATGTAGCGAAATTCGCTGGACTGCAGTCACGCCTGTTGACTTCCTTTCGTGTCCTACTGGGCTTGCCGTCCCGAACAACGTAGCCCGGTTACTGGTGCTGCGGAATCAGCAGCGTATCTCATCATCCACGTGAACCCGTCCTGATTTGCTGATCTGGTTCGCCGCGTGGTCGACGTTCGGTCTGTAAAACCCGTTGTAGCAGGCAAAGTTCGTCGAAACGATGGAGGCATGCCCGTCAGTAAGGCCAATGCTATTGCCACTCACAGATCAACACAAGAGGTTCAAGGCGGGAGAGGTGAGCAAGGACCACCTCAAGTTTCTGTGAAATCGAGACACGGAGGTGGGTCAGGCAAGCCCAGAGGAACCGCCTCCGGAGATGACGGAAACAGACGTTGGGATGATGGTGCGTAGCCTGCTTGACATCCGTTCATGTATCGAGTACGTGATGGTCACCACGCCTTCGTGCCAGACCGTTACGTTGTCCATTACTGTTTCCCAAACACGGATGGCCGAAGAGTGGACCCAGGGAAGATTTTCCAAACCCTAAAGCTTGTCGGGGCACATGCCGTGCCCCCCGGGCTGGTACCGCGGTTGCTGGCGTGGTGTGGACGCGGGGAGGGGCGCTACAAGGAGTGCTGCAAACGCGGATTGTTGTTAGAAATCAAGAAACACCTGGTATTGCTTATTGAGCTTCGATCTACTCATGGCGCATCGTGGATTGAGTGCGACATGAGGGGAAACTTGTTCGACGAGAGTCCGGGGAAGGTTTTGAAAGACAAAGACGTCCAAATTCACGAGCTTTTCAGCGACAACAAGTACGGGTTCCCCGGCCTTGGCCTCAGTTACGACGAGGTCTCGGAGACAGATTTTGATTTGGATGGTGACGACAAGGCTTTGGTGGAACGTATCAAGAGTATCCTGAGGGATCAGACGAACGTCAGGTTCATGATGGATAATGGGGCTGGAACTTTAGGATGACATGGCAGTTCTACTTGGAAACATGCTGCCAAACGTAACCCTGTGATAACCGCAACCCTGCACTCCAGCTGCATGCACATGCCCGCGGTACCCAAAGCTCAAGTTGGGAGCAGATAACTAAGTTGGGGAGAAAGAATTTCCGATGTAACGCTAAGGTACCGTTTTATCGTTGGAACGCTCAGGTGGCCAATCCTGGCGTGCGTGCTCCCCACCCCCGAGAGCGACGTGAAGCCCCTTGAAGAGATCAATAGATCATTCGAGGGGTGGTCGACCGTCTTGCGGAGCTGTTGCCGCGACGGCAAGAAACAGCGCAAGGGATTTGCGACGCGAAAGCTGTGGATGTTCTTCCTCTGTCCCGTTGACCGGAGCCTCGCCGAGTGCGGCCCTGGAGGGCAAGGCTGCGAGGTATGTAGACAAACGAAGAGAACACTGCAGATCGAGATAAGCACTCGCCTTCTCGATTTGCTTCTATTGGTTCACCCGTGTTCCCTTCTTGCCGTCGTAGCAAAGACTGATCGGTGTCACAAGGTTGAGGTCTTACGTGTCAGGTCGAAAGGGCGTCGTTGCCATTGCCACACCTTCCCCTACCGGGAAACATCACTCTGGAAATCGCAGCTGGTGCTCGCACCCTCTTGATCACTACTCAGGTGATGGAATAACTGCCATGGGCGAAGCAAGCGACACCATTTGCGAAGGTGGGTCTGGTCTCGATTGCGAAGGTGCAGTGGCCTGTCCGGTCGCCCCGGTGGTCTAGTTGGTATCCTCGAACCCTTCTAGAGGTCAAGTCAGGGGTTCGAATCCCGGCGTGAGCGAGCTTTACTTGCACAGTGAGTTTTTCTCTCGCTTCCGCTCCTGGCCTAGTGGATAGCGCTAGTTCGTGTGTACAAAGAGGGAAGAGAGTGCTGAACTCTTTTCGCATTAAAAATCGAAGGCAAAGTAACGCAGGAGGGGAGGGTAGAGAGGGGCTCTTCTGTGTGACCACGGGTTGGAGTAAACGGTACCAGTGCTGTGAGCGCTGATTTGAAGTGAAGAAAAAAAAAAAAGAACTGGACTGGCAATTCCTTAGGTGGACTTCGAGGCCACCCCTGGGACAAGACCCGGCGGCGCGTTCTCCACCCTCGTCGAGGAATCGCTAGACTCGGGCGGCGAGGCCTTGGCGAGCTCCGCCGAGGAGAGACTGGACGGCGGTTGGCCGAAGGGGCCGCTCCAGCACGGGGCACAACAGGTCAAGCATTTGTAAAAGATGCCGATTGGTTTCGTTGGAGACCGTAGGAAGTGGAAATTGTCTCACAAGCGCAGAAGAATAGCTTGTGCAAGACTTCCTGGGTGAGGTTCCTCCAGTGATGCTGGTGGTGAGTCCGCACATACCAAGAAGTGATGCGTGACGCCCAGGCCACGCGAGACAACGTCGCACACTCTACCGGGTGTTTTGTGAGTGAACCTAGTGGAATTCTGGATGCACATCAACCTCCATGTGGCCGCTTCCTGGCCGTGCGTGAGCCTGTTGAGCCTAAAAGCGCCTTCGGTATGTTGTGTCACGCCGAGGTTCGATCCTAAGCCTTTGGATGGTGGTGTCTGCCGTTGCACGAACGACCACGGCCTAACCTCTTCGTCCGAACTCTCAACCCACGCATTCGCTACCCTTCAATCTAGCAATGACCTTCCCCTGTGCAAGGCTAGGCCTGCGAAACACTCAAGGAGATTTATCGAGAGCTTCGAGGTGGATGGAAGGCGGGGCAGGCCTCCGTCCCCCAGCTTCGACGACAAGATGCAGCTTGTGGACAGAAGTGGGCAAGGGGCAGAGGGGGCATGGGTAAGAACCCAAAATATTGACCAGTTCCCACATTTGCCCGTCGTTTCACTCCCTCCTTCGTGGGGGATGACATGACGCAATATCGAGGTCATCGTGTTTCTCTGACCCTCGTGAATTCGCGGGGGCGGGTGTGTGGTGGCGTTGTCGACTGGTGATGCATCTCAAAGAAGCTATCATTCTTTCAACGGCGGAGTTGACGGAGAACATGAGATGGACGATGGACGAACCCATCGCAGCGAGAAACAGGGCAAGACAAGGTCGGTGCCAAGATCTGCATGTATGTAGAAATTTGACATGGTGTGCGTTAATCCGAGTGTTGATGGCTCCTACACCAATTTGGATGAGAAGAGTTGTGCTCGTTGGAGAAACATATCTCGACCTCGAAGAATAGCTAGCAAACTGTTTTTGGGCGATAGCTGGTTACCGGGGGCGTATTTCGGTTTCCTGTGTTTCCTTTGGAGTAA
Source organism: Ectocarpus sp. CCAP 1310/34 (assembly GCA_902602495.3). Lineage (NCBI taxonomy): Eukaryota > Phaeophyceae > Ectocarpales > Ectocarpaceae > Ectocarpus > Ectocarpus sp. CCAP 1310/34. Next base: position 7,621 of record CACKRE030001900.1, on the reverse strand, counting down.
GGAGGCATACAGCTATTATTATGTTTTTCTTGTCTTTCTACCTTGTCTCTGCCAGAACCGCCGCCTAGACTTTTTTCTGAGCACGTGTTTACTTCGAGGTACGTGGGTATTCTTTCATGTTTTTCTTCGGCCTCGACCCTCTTTGCAAACATTGGACGATGGGCTCATTACCATAAGCGAAACGGTGTCGTTGTGGGATTCCCAATCCCACGCCATTTCATCACCCACTTTGGCACATTGATGGCTTTGTCCTTCGGATGGAGATGTGAGTTATTGTTGAGTTTACCGACGCGCACGCCTCTTTTCGTCGAGTATCAGTGTCTGATGTTAACTTTCCTTCCACCCTTAGTGTTGCGAATTTCGACTGCTATAGGGGTTTCGGAGACATCCTTAACCTTTATGCCACCTCTCGTTGGCTTTCAGCTTGTGAGCTGACTATTGATGGCTTTGTCCTTCGGATGGAGATGTGAGTTATTGTTGAGTTTACCGACGCGCACGCCTCTTTTCGTCGAGTATCAGTGTCTGATGTTAACTTTCCTTCCACCCTTAGTGTTGCGAATTTCGACTGCTATAGGGGTTTCGGAGACATCCTTAACCTTTATGCCACCTCTCGTTGGCTTTCAGCTAGTGAGCTGACTATTTTCGTTCTTACTTTGCGGTTCGCACGAAGTCAAGAAACACCTCATTCGCCTTGGAAGCCTCGTTCCTCTTGGCCGCGGAGAGGCGTGTACCTACAGCACAGGCATCTCGACGGCGCTCTTTCCCTGGTCAACAATGCCCGTCGAGTGAGCCTAGAGATCCTATGCATTAATTCTTGGCCATCTAAGTCAACAGGTTAACTTGCCACACCTCCCTTCCCACAGATACCTATTATCCAATACTAAACTACGTACACTCGTATTTCTCACAGCTCGCCCGCAGGTTGCTGCTACTTCGTGATTCTACTCGAGTCCTTGATGTTCACTCGCCTCAGATTTGCTACCCGTGTCATGCTAACGTCGGAACCTTGGAGCTCACTGTCCATATACCTTCGTTTTCCCGCGGGACCTGTGAACTCACGGCAGGGACAAATATGGCTCAGTCACCCAACTCGCTGTAAATACACAGGTAGGTGCTTCCCTCTCAACAACTAGCTGAAAATACACAGGTAGGTGCTTCCCTCTCAACTTTTCCCTTACCGACGTCGGCAGTTTAAACGCTACCCATGGCAAGTGGCTTGGATTTCGTGCGTGTACCACGTCATGGACACACTCGTGGGTTCTTCTCGAGTCGTGCAGCGAAGAGCAGTGACACACAATTTGAAACCCGGGTCGATCGGCGCACTACCCCCTATCGCCGCGCCGCCCAATGGGCGATAGCCTGGCCTAACCAATGAATGAACGAATATCGCCGGCTACATCAACTGCTGCTGTTGTCGTTGTCGTCTGGAAATTTAGCAGGTGTATCAACGGTACCAGAATCGATATTTTACCCTGGAAACCTCCCTGGATAACCACGCGCAAGAGTGTTTTCGTTCCTTTCTGACGCCATGAACCACGCGGTCGCAGGTGCCTACCCTCAGTTAATTAAAACAGTGTTAAATGCCTTTGACAGCGTCGGAAACAACCATCTCAAGCTGGTTGGTGGAAGGATCCCAGTTGTCGTACTGTCCGCCATTCAATGCCGCACACCTGTCCTCGAGCAGAACAAGTCAGCAACGAATGAACGGCTAGGATGCGTACAGGGAGGCGTTGAGAATGCGGAGGGCAGGAGAGGCCTATCTACAATGTGTCAATGCGTCAACCAATGCCTAACGTGGTACAGCCTAAACTGTACGTACGGTGTCTGGACACGGACAATCTACGAGGAAGGCGTTATTCATATCGCACGTGGGCCTGCCGGTGGATACCAAAGGAAGAGATGATCCCGCAATCGTCGTATTCTATGACACGCGAGCCTGCAACCCAAAGATACACACTTGCCAGATGCAAATAACTTGGGAAACAGTACTTAAATGACATTCTCGATTACTCTCATCTCCTTCGGAAGAAAGGTGCTTTTCAACAAATACAAATGCATACGATGAAATGTTTCTCTTGTGGTTGCCAGTGCCAACTGCGACGACCGCTCCTGGTGTAATGCGAACAAGTTAGGGCCATTTCTGATCGAATTGGTAACACACAGCGATATATCTCCGAGTTGGACCAGTCGATCAGGGACGAACAATCGGAAGCGTAATTCTCAATTCGACCTCGGGCCTGTGGAGGCAAATCATTGAGGCATTAACGAAGCGGTTGAGTGCCATATCCACAACTTGCGGTTCACACCCCCACGGCAGAAATAATCTCTTAGCCCTCGAGTGCGCCAACAGGACATTCGAGTAAGTTGAACGTGTCCGCACACAGCATCGCCTGTAGTTCTTCCCGGAGTGGCCGTTCCTATTTGTTGCATAGGGAACGTCGCAAGAGAAACCGACTGGTCAGGGCCCACATTACCACACAGCTACCGCGTTTGGTGCAGTGCTGCCATGCTTCGTCTGTACCATGACACTTGCCCGATTTGTACAAACCGGAAGAAAGCTAACATCAATACACGTATTGGTGTGACTGTCGTTCAGTCTCGGCAAAATTGGCCATCAACAACGTGTACATTTTCATGCATGTCCTTGTTGGATGCGAAAAGTTGCACGTGCTTCGGCGCTGTAGAAGCAGTACATATCTTGCGTCTACGTTGACGATGCACCGATATTGCGAGTCCATGGTGCTCTTGAAAACGAAAGTTGCAAATGAAATTTACACGCGCGTTTGCTATTTGTAACCAGAGCTAGCTTCGCTTGGCGTCAAGGACGACCCGAACTTTCACAAAATGGTCGCCCACACCCACCCACCTTGTGCGTTTCCACGATCGTCCCGTTCGTCCCAAGCATTCCCTGGCTGATGAGCTCTTCAACTACTCTGAACGAAGGGTTGATGAGCTGGTCATTTTGCCCATTCGTAAGAAATGACATATTTATCCCACTTCTTGCTGGCGACAACAGTCAGAACATACAGCAACGGTAGCTTCACGAGGACGAAATCACACCACAACCAGTTTCATGGTTGTTGAAGTGGTCAACGGAAAAGAATGAAACGACGTCAAGAAGATGAAACGGAAATTGGCAAGGGAGCACATGGTGAGATGTGCAAACTGTGATTTGTTAGCGTTGGTATCGCAGCCGTTTCTGCTACAAGTGAGCGCCCGGCGAGATGGGACACATGCCTTTGCACTGCGCTGTGCAACCCATACCGTGCTGAATTGAACCACTCAGCCGCCGATGTGCGGTTGATTATCGCAGAAAAATTCGAACGACTTGACGCTTTAGAGCTTGTTTCCTGCTGTAGTCTACCTTCGTGAACGGGAAAGAACCGCGGAACAAAAAACAGCTGTTCGTTCTGCCAACAATTCCTCCCCCAGGAACCAAGAAGCAAAGTAACAACCCGATATAGTGCACCCAATTTCAGGAAGCACCGTCAAAGGACGATCGATACGCGCGGGACAGATGGGGAGTTCGTGTTCCGATAGCAGTAGCAGTCTTCCCTCTATGACGCGCCTGTTGCGGGCAACAGCGAAATACCATCGTTTGCCCCGGTATTCGGGGACCGTTGTTTGGAACGGTGCGAACGTCTGAGTTCTGAATTTGTTGGAGACGTGGCTCCTCGCGACCTCCAATCGATTTTGCTTTGGAATATATCTCATGGGAATCGTGGAGTTTGCGGTCAACAACCGCAAACCTTACGTGCTTCACGTTACCTGCCCGTAGTGGTGATGTTTCGTGCCGGGCGTGAAAATATCCCCGAATCGAATGTGAAAGACAAGAGACCCAGCCCCTTTTCTGTCGAGGGCCGAGGTTGACCCGGTCGCTAGTGGACTGGGTTCCTCCTCATCTGCGGCGAGTAGGTGTCGGGGTGTTGGACAAGAATCTTCTCCGCCTAGCGATTCCTGCTTCGCATCCTCTCATCTTCACATTCCTCATGCACGTCTGAAGGTCTGGATGAAGCCCTGCACAACCAAACGATGATGTCGAGCACGAGAACAACAAAAGGGCGACGTGAATTTAGATGCTGAGATGTGGGTTCGTGGAAATCATCACAAGGTGTCCACTTCCGGCGTATACGCCGAGAAACGTTTGAAACGAGCAACCCAACCCAACCCAGTCCTAGGAAACGTCTATGGTGCAAGCCGTCACACTGTCCGCTTCACGGCAAAACCATGATGTCCTGGGAGCTATTAATCCGCCGTTTTACCTTCGGGCCTTGCCACTGTCAGCCGGGGGCCAAGCGAACGTAAATGATACAATAATGGCCAGATTTACAGCATAAAGTGCTGCTATTCCTACGGGAAGACATGTTGATGGTGCTTCTGAATCTGCAGTGTGTATTAAGGGTTATCTGAACTATGTGATGCTACCGGGCGGGCATGCCAACGAAAAACGTCCGTTTTCAGGTCTGTCTCAAGAGAATGCTCAGAATGTTGATGATAGCGCATGGTTCACCCCTTTTCCGGTTGAGACGCAGTCTTTGAGAGAAAAATGTTGATTGATACCGTGACAACAACCAATGCTTGTTATTACCCCCGATGTGGTTCGCGTGCGTCCCCTCGATGAGCTTCTCTCGCGGACAGACGTCAGACCGGCCCTGAAGACCTTCGAAACCCGTTTTCACGTGTTGATGTCTATCACTCCGAATGTTGTTTTTCGACGCAAAGCTGAACAGGTTCGTGTACGCCCTGAACTTTTCCCCGCTCTCTGTTGGCAAGCGCCAGTCCATCTTGGGCAGTTCAAGCTGACACGAGTACCATAGAATAAGCAGTGGATGCGGTAAGACGCACCTAGTTTTCTTCGAAACCTCAATGGTGGTGGTTGAGACGTGTACTGCGAGAACTGCTTGCTTTGTCTAGAGCTAACATTCAGGAGTGCGCATAGTGTTCGAAGCGAGACGCGGTCAACCTGCAAAGCGTGCCCATATCCCCGACCGTGGCTGACTAAATCGATGTCGGTGTGTAGCCTGGTGTGTGCACCAGTGTTCGATTTGACCCAGGAAGCCCTTCGCAAGCCCCCATCATGCTTACGTGTACGCGTCTGAAGTCAAACATTAGCCATCTAAGATATTACGTAAAAAACGAATCAACCCCATCCCCCCTCCCCCCCGGTGTTTGCCATCGGGGTTGGGTTTTCGTCGCTTGGCAACGACGTTGTATCCCCCCCCCCCCCCCCCCATCAAAGAATGCGTAGAGGGCAAAACATGTTGAACGGCAGTAGGTTCTCCCCTGAAGCGAGTTCTGGTCGAATCCCGATAACAGACAACTCATCCACAGTGAGGCCAGCCTCACACGCGGGCGCCAGCTTACCACTTTCACTNGGGCGATGGAGGTGCCGTCACCTCTCCGGCGACCCGTGGGTGGTTGATCATCCATGACGTCCATGGGGGCGATGGGGCAGAGGTTCGTGAGGTCAATTTCGCCGTCGGCCCAGTCCCTCCGGAGTGGTTGCTCGAAGTATTGAGGACCCCGGTAGTTCTCCACGCGCACCCACACGACCTCCGGCAGTTGTGGCGGCGCTTGGCCCTCTGCCCACTGCATGTGCACCACTTCCCCGACGGCTTCGTTGGCAAGGCCGGCAGAGACCCAAACGTTGTTGTTGACGAACACACGCGCGCCGATAGCGAGGAAGATGTGCGTCTGAAGTCAAACATTAGCCATCTAAGATATTACGAAAAAACGAATCAAACCCATCCCCCACCAAAGAATGCGTAGAGGGCAAAACATGGTGAACGGCAGTAGGTCGTCGCCTGAAGCGAGTTCTGGTCGAATCCCGATAACAGACCACAGTGAGGCCAGCCTCACACGCGGGCGCCAGCTTACCACTTTCACTTGGCAGCAGAACGCCAGGGAGAACACGTTTGATATCGCCATGTAGGGGTTCCCCGATCGTCCTAGGGAGGAATTGCCCACGAATCAGCTGCAGTTTTCGCGCTCTAGCGGACCGCAATAGTGCAAGCGCTATACACAAGGAGCGAGGACAACGCTATTCAAACGAAATTACGTATTTCCAGTAGCGTATTTCAAGGAGTGATGCCGTGGGTGGTAGCTTGCTTCTAGAGATAGATGAAGGTTCTGTCGTTGACACGCTTGTCCANCGCCAGGGAGAACACGTTTGATATCGCCATGTAGGGGTTCCCCGATCGTCCTAGGGAGGAATTGCCCACGAATCAGCTGCAGTTTTCGCGCTCTAGCGGACCGCAATAGTGCAAGCGCTATACACAAGGAGCGAGGACAACGCTATTCAAACGAAATTACGTATGTCCAGAAGCGGATTTCAAGGAGTGATGCCGTGGGTGGTAGCTTGCTCCTAGAGAGGTTCTGTCGTTGACACGCTTGTCCACGACCACGTTGAGATGGGAAAGTTGCTTGTTATTGCTGAGAGACGATCAGCAAAGGTCTGGGATGAAGTGGGGATCCAACTTCATCTCAGGGGGTACACAGAGTAGACAATTCTAAGGGGGTAGGGGTCAGAAGGGTATACCTCCTGACCGACCCGCATCCTATCAACAATAAGATGTACCCTATTCATGCTAGCAGCCACACTCCTTAACACTAGCCCACCCTGAATATCATATATGCAGATTCTATACTCAAATCAATGCTCAAATCCTAGTCTAGAGCAACAGTAAGATTTTAGCTGATGATTTATGATCATGAATCGAAGATATGACTTTTCATAAAACATCCAAATCAAGGGTGAGTTGTAGAAATATCCCGAATCAATCCCCCACACCATCATTGAGATGAAGAATGCGAACGGTCACGAGACGGAACATCGACATCTCAATGACAACGCTTGAAGGGATAAAGCTACGAAGAATATATATTGCGGCAGAGCAGGCTATCGTCATCCTGAATAGACGACGACAGGGAAAAAAAATCAATATCTAGACGCCACACACCACTCTTTTACGCGCACCCGCGCGTATCACCGCTGGAGGAATGAGGGTGATTACCCGAGCGAGTCCAAATTACGATGACGAAACTCAAAACCCAAACGAATTTCCGAACGAATACGGCATTTGATACTGGACGCGACGCAAAGGGAAAACTCAACACAATCTAGGACGTCAACGAAGGGCAGGAGAAAAGAACGACAGGCAAAGGCACGNAGCAGCCACACTCCTTAACACTAGCCCACCCTGAATATCATATATGCAGATTCTATACTCAAATCAATGCTCAAATCCTAGTCTAGAGCAACAGTACGATTTTAGCTGATGATTTATGATCATGAATCGAAGATATGACTTTTCATAAAACGTCCAAATCAAGGGTGAGTTGTAGAAATATCCCAAATCAATCCCCCACACCATCATTGANTATGATGAAGGCGTCGCCCGAAGGTGGCGATGATGGAGACGAAGCAGAACAAAGTGTGGGTGACGACGAAAACCCATGGGAGAAGGTGACGCCACGGGATGGAATCCCAAAGCACCAAACGTATGCGACACTTATGCGGCACGATGAAACTAAAACAAAAAATTTTAGGCAACATTAGTTGGCAAACAGGCGAACCAGGAAAACGCGGGGAACTCGGTGTCCAAGTGTCCCGAGGCAAACA
>CACKRE030001899.1:0-12346 GCA_902602495.3 Ectocarpus sp. CCAP 1310/34 | reverse complement strand
CGTTGCTGTCCTTCCCAGTCGGTTCCTCGCTTTCTCCCTCCTTGCACTCAAGGTTCTTGGTCTGAAAAATAAAAATTCTCGCGCCGAAGGGGTCAACCAGCCCAGTTCAGCTCGTCGCCACCTGCTCCCTCCTCCTTTGATGGCGAAGCCAGGTTACTGAGGCAATGCAGCGCCCTCTAGCCAACCTAGGGCCGTGTACATAGGTGATTAGACAACACGTTTTCGAGTACTATCTGGTACAGCAGTAAAGAGATCCGATCGTTGTTCGATGTGCTATTGGGCAGGTTCTGGCCTGCTGCGGACTGTGTGTTTTTTCGATGTGTTCTGTCTATTTACTACGGTAAAATCGGGTCTGCAAACGAGTTCAAACTCGGCACGAAAATAGATGTAGGTGTCTGTCCCGGTAACATGTTGAAATTTGCATACAGCCGATCATTGTCTTTCTCCCTACCGTGAATACGCGAGAACACCGGGAAAGAAAACTTTCGAGAGATGCCAGGAAAAATTCGAGCCGATCCGACGCCGCCCGGGCCGACGCCGGTGCCAGTCGGAGCTGCAGCGCAGGTTTCGGCGATGCCCAGCGCGGGGGCGTCGGACCAGCTCTCCCGTCATCACTAAATAGTGGTACGAAAGTTTGGGTGACCCCATAACAAGGCTCCAGCCGCGCTACACCACGGCGGGCTGATTGGGCGTGGCGCTTGCGTTGGCCATGTCGTGGTCTTGGCTAACTTCCACGGAGTGCTCCTCGAGGTGGGCGACTACGTGCTGCTGCACGCGGCCAACTCAGGAGGTGCAGCCTGACCCCCAGCTGCCCCCAGCAGCAGCAGCAGCTCCTAGCAGCAGCAGGAGGAGCGGATCAGGAGTCCCGCAGACTGTAGATAGTTCGCAGTCCGCAGGTAGCCAACCGGTCCACAGCCGGTGGATTGGACGGGAGATGCGGGTGCAGGCGGAGTGAAGGTTTGCCGCGATGAGGAGTTCGCCATACCCCTGGACACGCCAACGCGGAGGTGCGTCGTATGTGCTTTGCTCTACTGCTGCTACTTCTGCTGTGTGCTGCGTGACACAGGGACTACACGCTGCCCGTTGCTTGATATGTTCTTGTATTGTTAAGTCCAGCGATGACGTGGTTTTGTGGTCTGCGAGTATCCGGTTGAGGTGCCCGTCCTTCCGCGCTGCCTCTGGTGGTTTGCTCTCACGAGGTCCGCGGAACAGCACGCACTCGGGATATTCGCATGCATGGCCTGGGTCAACGTCGCCGCGCATCCACGGTCGCGTGTTACCTGCCACATATCCTTCGAAGTTTTGAAATTTGTTCTCCATGTGGTCGCTTCTCATTTCCGAGGAAGTGCTAAACAAATGAACAAATAAGTGGCCCCCGAACAGGCGTATTTGCCTTGTTACTGGTCACTTTTTTACGCGACTCGTGCACGCCCTTCTGGGCTGCTGTTGTGCTTCACTCTCACGAGGTTCGGTGCGCAGCATGCCCTCGGGATATTTCATGGCGTTGATCCACGTACTCCACGCGCTACCGTAGGTCTACGGCAACCTTCTATCTGCTTTCCGCCGATGGCGGCATGCCACACTGTTTTCCGAGGAGGCACGCAATCGCAAGTTCGTGGTCTGTTTCACCGATAACTCTGTCACAAAAATTGTCCGCCGACCGGCAGACGGATTTCCGGCCCGCGCCAGGTTCCCCGCATAACAACCGAACGGGGAGCAGCTGCCCCCCTCATACCCGGTTTCTCCAAAACAAAGGCTGGTGTCTATTGCACTGCAGCAGATAAGTCCAACATCCTAGGCATCCCTTCGCGTTCGCTACCGCTATGCCTACCCGCGGCGATATCTAGATTTTGTTTTGGGCGCACTTTTAACTGTAGGTTCCTACCATTTCTATATCAAGGTCCGACCACCCAATATTCCGGCCATGGTGTCGTGGTTGTTTCTTCAAAGAGCCTGTTGTTCGTATGCATGCGCATCTTCGGGCGTGCTTCTGTATGTTTTCTTCGACTTGCCGGTTTCTTCCTCGACAACAGCCAGAAGTCGCCATCCTCCGTCCCGTGTTGCTATATACTGTAGTACACCCCTCTTACAACCTGCTGTCGAGGGGCAATTGCAGTCGCTATACCTTCACCGCTCGGTCGGTGTGAAGCCAGAAGTTGCTATCCTTTAGTTGCTGTGCCCTACTTCCACGGAGTGCTCCTCGAGGTGGGCGACTACGTGCTGCTGCACGCGGCCAACTCAGGAGGTGCAGCCTGACCCCCAGCTGCCCCCAGCAGCAGCAGCAGCTCCTAGCAGCAGCAGGAGGAGCGGATCAGGAGTCCCGCAGACTGTAGATAGTTCGCAGTCCGCAGGTAGCCAACCGGTCCACAGCCGGTGGATTGGACGGGAGATGCGGGTGCAGGCGGAGTGAAGGTTTGCCGCGATGAGGAGTTCGCCATACCCCTGGACACGCCAACGCGGAGGTGCGTCGTATGTGCTTTGCTCTACTGCTGCTACTTCTGCTGTGTGCTGCGTGACACAGGGACTACACGCTGCCCGTTGCTTGATATGTTCTTGTATTGTTAAGTCCAGCGATGACGTGGTTTTGTGGTCTGCGAGTATCCGGTTGAGGTGCCCGTCCTTCCGCGCTGCCTCTGGTGGTTTGCTCTCACGAGGTCCGCGGAACAGCACGCACTCGGGATATTCGCATGCATGGCCTGGGTCAACGTCGCCGCGCATCCACGGTCGCGTGTTACCTGCCACATATCCTTCGAAGTTTTGAAATTTGTTCTCCATGTGGTCGCTTCTCATTTCCGAGGAAGTGCTAAACAAATGAACAAATAAGTGGCCCCCGAACAGGCGTATTTGCCTTGTTACTGGTCACTTTTTTACGCGACTCGTGCACGCCCTTCTGGGCTGCTGTTGTGCTTCACTCTCACGAGGTTCGGTGCGCAGCATGCCCTCGGGATATTTCATGGCGTTGATCCACGTACTCCACGCGCTACCGTAGGTCTACGGCAACCTTCTATCTGCTTTCCGCCGATGGCGGCATGCCACACTGTTTTCCGAGGAGGCACGCAATCGCAAGTTCGTGGTCTGTTTCACCGATAACTCTGTCACAAAAATTGTCCGCCGACCGGCAGACGGATTTCCGGCCCGCGCCAGGTTCCCCGCATAACAACCGAACGGGGAGCAGCTGCCCCCCTCATACCCGGTTTCTCCAAAACAAAGGCTGGTGTCTATTGCACTGCAGCAGATAAGTCCAACATCCTAGGCATCCCTTCGCGTTCGCTACCGCTATGCCTACCCGCGGCGATATCTAGATTTTGTTTTGGGCGCACTTTTAACTGTAGGTTCCTACCATTTCTATATCAAGGTCCGACCACCCAATATTCCGGCCATGGTGTCGTGGTTGTTTCTTCAAAGAGCCTGTTGTTCGTATGCATGCGCATCTTCGGGCGTGCTTCTGTATGTTTTCTTCGACTTGCCGGTTTCTTCCTCGACAACAGCCAGAAGTCGCCATCCTCCGTCCCGTGTTGCTATATACTGTAGTACACCCCTCTTACAACCTGCTGTCGAGGGGCAATTGCAGTCGCTATACCTTCACCGCTCGGTCGGTGTGAAGCCAGAAGTTGCTATCCTTTAGTTGCTGTGCCCGGTCCGATACGACAGGTGGGTGCAAGTCAGAAATTGCGATCCTCCGCTTCCCGTGTTGCGAACGCCCCGCGTACAACGCCCCACCGAGGCGGAATTCGAAGCTGCTATTTATACGCCGGTGGTAGTGTCGTTAGCGCAAGTCAGAAGATAGATAACAAGGTTTTCGTGTGATTGAGAGCGAGATTGCGCGATGCGCTGTAGCTGGACTACCGCTGAGAGGTGGAGCTTGCTGCGTGACTTGAATCGAAGGCCTAGCCCGTAGCTACAAGCCGATACCCTGGTCATCCTGAGGGCGTCTCTCGTTGTGGAGCTACAGCGGGGAGCAGAATCTACAGCAGAGCTCACCGCCCGCGACCAAATCGCCCTGAAACAGTTTGAGGCAGGAAAAGCCAATCTGGGGAAATCTAGCAACTTGTCTAGCTCCTAGCTGCAGCATCCGATCGCGATGACACGCATATGCTCGTGACGCTGCTGATGAGACCTTCAATTTGCGCCGCTTCTTGGAAGAGCCCGCCCCCTACTTCCCAAGAAATGGCAAGAGGCGTCTGGACCCGCGATTTCAATTTTTTTGGCTCCCGCTCTCAATCGTATACTCCGCTCTCAATCAGGCGAAAACCCTGTTAGATGTTACGTGTTTTGCTTGTACAACTTCTTACCAACCCCATCGGTGCAGAAGTCGGGTCACTATACCCCACCTGCCCTAACGGATGCACTCTACCAGCGGCTGCACTCCACTTGCAGTGTTGCTGTACACTCCGTTTACCACTCCTCCCCCCCGGTGTTTGCCATCGGGGTTGAGTTTTCGTCGCTTGGCAACGACGTTGTGAAATAAGCCCCCCCTCGGTGTTTGCCATCGGGATTGGGTTTTCGTCACTTGGCAACGACGTTGTAAAACAAGCCAATTCACTTCGTGAACTCGGCAACCAGGTTACCGTTTGTTTTTTTTTCCTCCGTTTTTTTGTTTGGCGGTAACCATAATGGTGGTCGAGTAGATCATGTTGTGCGGGGTGGAGAACCCTCGCTCCGCGCAAGGGGGATGATCGCACCACGTTGTGTTAAAATGGTCAAGCACCCTCGAGGCAGTTACACAGTGCTTACAACTGTCTCTGGAAGTGAACGCACCAGAAAATATATGAATTCATACGCAGCTGTCATCCGTACGCAAGGAAGTAAGCACGAGAACACCCGTGGCAGAATGCAGCGCACCCTTCATGCGACTCGCCGAATACCTCACGGCGCTTCGCGCTTGGTGATGTGAGAGCCTGGTCCGGTGAGATCCCGGCGCGCTCCGTTCCGGCTTTGTAGGGATGCGAGGTCAATGGTCTGACGACCGACTACGGCATGCCCGACTATGAGTACAACCCGCCCCCGCCCCCCCCACCGCCCCCCCCCGGTGGTTTCCATCGGAGTTGTTTTTTTTCCGCTTGGCAACGACGTTGCCAACAAGCCCCCCCTCGGTTTTGCGATTGGGATTGGGTTTTCTTCGCTTGGCAACGACGTTGTACAACAAGTCAATTTACTTCGTGAGCTCGGCAACCAGGTTACCGTTGTTTCTTCGAGTTTTCGATATTTGAGAGGTGAAATGGACGTAGGCGCACCTTTATCAGTGTTCGCGCGGTTTGCTTGCGTAGTTGTTTCGTAGATCCGCGGGCGCGAACCAAGGTATCGTTACCAAGGTATCGTTTTCTGTCTTGCGTGGCGAATCCGAGCGGTTCGCGTCACGTGGGTGTTGCATGGAAATCCATCCAATTATTGCGACTCAATCATGTTGTCTACGTCGATTTTATTCGACGTTGTAGTGTGTTTCCCTTATACCAGTTGTTCAAGATACTTGCTTGGTTTTTTTTTTGTCGAAATATTGAGAGAATGGAGACGGTGCACAATTCAGGAGTTTGATGCCCATGGTTTGTTACATAGCTGATAGGCACCCAGGTGCAACGGTTTGCTGCGTTCCTCGTCTTGTTCGGCGGGTCCATGGGCATGGGGCAGGGTGCGCTCGTTCCGTGGCAGGTTCAGTTCTACGGTCCTAATGTCATAATAGGCAGATGGCACCTCTTTGTGTGTTATTCGCTTTTCTTCCAACCCAGGAAGCAACCGACGATAAGGAGGACACTTTCGATGGCTGTGTTGGCTTCACTGATGAAGAGGGGAAGAGGGGAACGTGATTGATGAACAAACGTGATGGTTGTGCCGATGACCGACTCCGCCACAAGTACATCCTCGATAACGCCGAGAAAAGAGGGGGGTAGCATCCTGATTTCTCCTGAGCGTGAACAACGGTCTTACGATTGACCCCTTGCCTGAGGTTGGCACCTACCTTACCAAGTGTTGGTGCCTATTTCCACCGTGGCAGGTACCTCTAGCTTGCGCACCATTGGGTGTATTTACAGGGTCCGGACCTTGTATAAGTTACCACGCTCCTCCACACCATACATGTTCGTGTACGACAAGGGGTCTAACGACAACGGCATGCACGCCTATGAGTGTACCTTCCCCCCCCCCCAACCCTACATCTTCGCCGAATGGCCACCTGTGTTCATGTCATTGTGGGCGTCCGTCAGACGGATTCCCTGTACATCAATGCGTGAACGAACGTGGTGGTTGTTTTTTTCTTGAATACAAGAAAGAGGTGTTGGACCGAGCCTCTCCTCTTGTAGTTAACGGGGGGAGTTTTTTCGCGCTTCATCACAACAGCAGCACAACACGCGAAAGTACCTTCAAGTAGACTCACCCCCTCGCGATGGGTGCTATGTATGGTAGACTATCTTGGTATGTAGTACACCGTAGTTGATTTTTCGACTTGCGGACCCTTCGGGTCCATCATATTAGAGTCATGTCTTCTTGAGTATAAGTTGGCCTGTGACCACGGGAATCAACCGCGTCAATTGCTAGACTAGTACGAACAGAGAGGAAGGCACTGGGTACAGAGATCGAAAAGTTTTTTTTATGTGAAGACAACGACAACAGCAGCAACCACAAACAAGCCCCCCCCGGCCTACAATAAGGTCCCTTCGTTGTGTTCTTGAAACCACCCCCAACATAGTCTAGCTGTGAACCCCCTTGCAACAGAGCACAGCTAGCTGCAAGCTGACAGCAGCAGCAGTCCTCTCTCGCGGTTCGAAAGCACTCGACCACTACCCTCTCTCGCAGTCCAAAACCCGCACGCGAGCACCCTCTGTGACATGTAGATAGGGAAAGCTGCGAGCTGTGCAGCAGGAGATGGCTGCTTTCCTCTTCACCACAGGCGTCAAAATACAATTGTGACCGCGTGGGCGAGCTTGCCCGAAAACATTCACACGTTAAAACATCAAACTGCCGAACACCGTCACACTTAACACAGCGCAGCAAGTTCATCTATCGCGGTTCGAAAGCATTCGACTACTACGCTCTGTCGCGGTTCAAAAACTCACGCGAACATCCTTTGTGATTAAGCAGGTAGGGAAAGCCACGAGCTGTGCAGTAGGAGATGCCTGCTAGCCTCCCTACCACATGCGTGCAAGTTGGGATCGTTCGTTTTTCCGCCGCCTGTTCGCTTGGTCTTGTTCCTCGCTTTTCCTTTCTATCCCGCTCAGGAGTGTAGACTAGATGGGGCGAAGTGCCAAGCGGCGATACTTGGCGATCCTATTATTGCTCGTGGTGTTCGCGTCGTCGTGGTGGTTTTTGTGTGAAAGGATGGATGCATTGCCCTGATATCATGTATGTAGACTATGTGCTAAGCTTGTATATTCTATCTATGTTGCCGTGGTGATCATCGATCGATGCCGCCGTTCGAAGACGGCGTCCGTTCTGTCTGTGGAGGTGGCCTGAATGCTCCTCCTCCGTTGGGTGTGAGTGGTGGATGTGTAATTCGCACCATCAGAGGTCGGCCCCCACCTCCACAGGCGACACGCACGAAGACGTCCCGGTTTTCGTTCTATTTCTGCACAGATCACATGTCATTTCGATTCAAGAGGTCACCGATGATCATCTGAATCAAAACATCCCTCGTAAACCACAGAGCGAGTTCCCAGAACTTGCGCGGGGACTTCGCATGTCCTTCTGAACTCTCTGGAATTACAAATGCGTTTTCAAACGGCTGCTTGCGTTTGGGAAGAGTCTGTTAACCCCACGGAAATATCGGATCTATATTTTTGCGTAACTGGAGTTCCTAGAAGCTCCGAACAGCTTGCGGGACTGTCTTTTATTTCTCGGGCACACCGATGATCACTAGAAACGATCATGCCATCGTCCGCATCGTTTCAAGTTCGGAATGATCACGTCTGTCTTTTTGACCACCGGGATTCCTCCCAGGCGAAAGACAAAGGGATCCGTGGGCAGTGGAAGGTGTTCATCGCGTTCCGTGACCGGGGCACGGTTCTGCAGTTCGGGTGACTGACGACGCGGCACGCACGCTGCAGGCGGACATGATAGCGCCGCGCGACGCAACAACCACGACCGACTTCCCCCTACTACGCCCGACTCGCGGACATCATCATGTCCTCACGCCGGACGCCCTCCGGCGAGGCCGCCGAGGGGCTGGTGCTTCTGTTCTTGTTCTTCTGCAGAGGACCGCCTGGAACAAAACGCGACGAGAAAGTACGCGGTCGGCGAGTTCAACATACCCATCGAAAACATCAACCCGGCAGAGAACAGCAGCAGCAGGTGAACTCAGCGGAGTGTGCAAGTCCTGGTGGAGAGTATTCGCACCAGCGGCTTCAGAAGGCGCCCTTTGCGCTAGCGTCGGACGCTGTAGGGAAGGGGAGCCAGCCCGGGCAAATGACGCGGTGGAAAGGCGCACAACCTACGCCGATTTAGCGTTTCGGGATTTATTTTTATTAATATGCCATTTGGTATATGAGGTTACACTGCTGTACGTGGTCATTTTTTCTCTCGGAGTCTAAGCGGTCTGCTATTAGTCGCTCTTGATATGGGAGGCAACAATTTATGGTCATGGTGGATAATAAGGTGGGGATAGGGGGAGCGAGACGGAGTCTGAAGGTGGAGGTTGGGAGAAGGGGGGGTTATGGTGAAGGGAAGGAAGAAATTGGGGATAGGGCGCAGACGAATGGGAAAGGGGAAAAGCAGGCTGTTAACCCTTGTGTGACGGGAGTTACTGTGGCTCTTCCGGGAGACACAAAAAGCTGTTTTCCACCAATATTCCGAAATTTGGAAATAGAAAGGGGAAGAAGGACGAAGTCTGACTGGCCGCACACATACGTTGCGAGCAGCGCCCGCGGAGTTGCGCGCAGCCAGCACGAGCAAATAGGGCATGGGCCGTGGCCGGGGCCGTGGATAGAGTATCAGGTGCAGCCCGAACGGTCTGAAGGGGGAAGGCCCACACCCACCATGGACGTAGGCTGCACGTATTCGCAACGGACACATCGCAATCACCCACAAACCAAAGAAGAAGGCTGGTTCGTAGCTGCTGCATCAACACAGCACCCCGTGCACGATGGCTGTCTTCTCTTTCTCTCTCTCTGGTACCACGAATGCCTCACCCCGAGCGATGGGCAGTCTAACAGTGTCCTACCCGTTTGATCAGTGCCCTTCCGGTGCCTTTCAGTAGGCACCACAACATTAGAAACACGCAGGATCGGATGCGATCCGGCAAACGCGGCTGAACGCATGTTGCCGAGGACACAAAATGCACATCAACAGCACACACATCATGCAACGTCTAGCACTGCCGTCAGGTAATAGACGAGCCTTTGCCGCCATTGAGGACGTAGGCCTATCCCTTGCAAGGGCTTAGGCACAAGCGCGTCACGAAAGATTGCGCATGGCCCTTCTGCTAAGCACGGCAGAACAGGTGTCACCCAGTGTAAAAAATCAGGATGGCAACCCCGATAGCGATGTCGATACCCCACGGAGTCCCTCTGGCCAGCGCTACACACGCAGTTTACGTCGACAATAATGGACGACATGGACGACGTAGCCGCGTTCTGGCAGCACCATGCTGAGGGTTTCTGTCCACAGGGCAACCCGCTCAACGTTTGGGAAGAACTACTGCTCATAGCAGCACAAACGCCTGAGGGTTTCCGCGAAGCTTTGCAAGCGGCCGCAGTCGCTGTTGGTGCCCGTTACTGCAACCACGATACTCCGCCGGGTCCGCTTCCTGATATCAGCAAACTGCCGGAGATGCAGGCCGCCGCACAGCAACACGCTGGATCATGCGGAAAGTACCACGGGGAACACATCGCCAACATCGACGTCACCATGGTGAAAGAGAGGGCAGCAGGAGCTGAGATCACAACGAAAAGAATGAGGAATCAGGTGTATCTCNCAGGATGGCAACCCCGATAGCGATGTCGATACCCCACGGAGTCCCTCTGGCCAGCGCTACACACGCAGTTTACGTCGACAATAATGGACGACATGGACGACGTAGCCGCGTTCTGGCAGCACCATGCTGAGGGTTTCTGTCCACAGGGCAACCCGCTCAACGTTTGGGAAGAACTACTGCTCATAGCAGCACAAACGCCTGAGGGTTTCCGCGAAGCTTTGCAAGCGGCCGCAGTCGCTGTTGGTGCCCGTTACTGCAACCACGATACTCCGCCGGGTCCGCTTCCTGATATCAGCAAACTGCCGGAGATGCAGGCCGCCGCACAGCAACACGCTGGATCATGCGGAAAGTACCACGGGGAACACATCGCCAACATCGACGTCACCATGGTGAAAGAGAGGGCAGCAGGAGCTGAGATCACAACGAAAAGAATGAGGAATCAGGTGTATCTCTGTATTGGACTGCTGTGTTGTGGGGTATGCACTGCTGTGTATGTGTGCCAGGAAATGTGTACGAGGCCAGAGTGGTGGTGGGAATGCCACACGAACGACATCTATCTGTCTGTGGCCTGCTGACACTTTTGGTCGGAAAGAGAGGCGCGTTGTGTTGTTGTGTTGAATACTTCACATATACGACCTGCAGTTGTTGACACAACTTCGACACCGCGAGGGAATCGGTGTTTTTAGCCTTTGACGTTGTTGGTGTCCTGCTGCTGTCAGCAGGCAAAGAAGCTTGTGATGAAAGCTTATTTGTGCGGGAAGTACGCCGACGGGCGTGTTGGCGGATCAGTTACATGTGTATACATAGTTCTGGCGGGGGGGTTGTTATCGTCTGGGTCGACATGTTCACAGCCTGTCATCAAACGCGTTACAGCAGTAGCAAAATTGCTGGTGCTCTGTTCCACTAAATTTTAGTCGGACAACATCAAACACCTCGCGGCCTGACCGGATCTTCCGAGGGACAAATTCTCGTTGTCGAGAATCTACGTGGACAGGCATAAACAGCACCACCTACCATGTTGTCGCGTTCACACCGATGCCCTAGACGCGTGCAGGCCTGCTACGACGCCGGGACGGCGCTCAACGCGCGAGGCCGTGGGGTTCAGCTGAGGAGGCAGGAGTGCTTCACCCAGGCCTGCCGCGCGGTCTGGCCTGACGACTAGCCGCTGCCCGCAGCTGTACTTGCCGCATTTTCGATGTAGTGTGTGACGCACGTGCCATCGGCTACGCACGCGGGGCAAGGTAGCTATGTTGTCTGTTTTGATGAAGCCGAGACCGGCGGGCGAATGTGCTGGCTCGATTTCCCAATGGGCGAACGGGCTAGCGTAGTTGCAGCATATTCGACATCAATCGAATATCAGCCAGGTCTCAAACATAAACGGCGCACGTGTGTGTTGACGGGGCGGGCGTTGGTGTGTCCCTGTGTATGCTGGAAAGGCCGGTTGTTCACGTGCTGCTGCTAATGGTGAAGGGTTGGGTCAACATTCCGTCACACCTTCGTTGTGCAAAAAAAATAGGAACACGAGTTCGTCACGGTTGTTGTCGGTCGCGCGGAGCAGGGCGGACTTGCACTTCGGGTGTCACTTATGAATAAACATGAATATATTAAAAAAAAAAGGTTGGCAAGAAAGACATTTGGAAACGTGGCTCCATGTGTCTTGGTTCTTTTGCCAGAGTTTCTTTCGTCTGTCCTTCAGGAATATCTTGGAGGTTCACGGGGATTCCGACAGGTGCACGAGAACATGTGCGTTCAATTCGTTTGGCATTCGAATTAAGCTCATTTATCCCACCTCATATCAACACAAGAAAAACGGACACGAATATTGTGTCCTGGTAGTTGTATGCAGAGCTACTCACCACGCTCACCCCCGTCACAGCCCGAACGTGACACCCCTCAAATTTTCAAAACACACCGAAGAGCGGGGGGGGGGGAGGGGGGTACAGACTTCTTATCGACATTTTCCTTCCAAACGCGAACGAACGCCGAGCAGTGTGCCTGGCACAACCCGGGCTACCCTTGCACAACCATCACACAACGGCCCCCAAGAACAAAATGCAACACAAGTGCGAATCACAGGTGCGCCCCAACCAGCAGTCTCAACTGAATCCCTCTGCCATTCGAACCCTTTTCTGTTGCGGCCCTTAGACACACCATCCCCGCAAGCCTTTGCCGCCTGCTCGTGAGTCTCCGGGCTCTTCCAGCATGTTTCGCACATCAAAACCCCAAACTCATCCCCCCGTGTGCAAAATTGCTTGCACGAGAACCCTTTCGTCGACCTCGTCTTGCAAGTAGGGTCCAAGCACAGGCGTCCACTCTTGAGGGTGACGCTACCCCACACGGGGTCGGCCGGCTTGTTGTCCGAGGCAGGACGCCTCCCACCCTTGTTGGGCCTCGAGACGTTACACTTCGCCATAAGGAGCGTTGCTATCTGTTCATCCCACACAGCCC
>CACKRE030001897.1:1762-15049 GCA_902602495.3 Ectocarpus sp. CCAP 1310/34 | reverse complement strand
GAAACGCGCATGATATCCAACAGCAGTGGGTTGTGAATGTTTTTCTTAAGAGAGGCAGAAAAGTATAACGAAGCGCCTCCGGTGTTGCTGGGCACAGGTATCGACGGAGGGGCTCCCTGACGGATAGCCGTACTCCAAGGAGACCTACGAATCGGCCTTGACATTTTACGTGGCCTCCAGCTCGGACGATGTTCCCCCAGCCGTGGTCAAGCCAACAGCTGCGTGAGTGAAACTCTTTCTTCTTCTGGACGTTGCGGTCCAATTGTTGAACATTCTGATGGCGGATTCTCTCTCGACGGATAGTCAGTGACCCGGGCTGCACATTTGAGTTGAGCGATGTTTCGATTTGACGGTGCGGCTGTTGAGGAGGGACAAAAAGAATTGCGCTTTCAGCGTGAATCTCTCGGGTACGCCTCAGGCGGCTTCCTTTTCTTCTTCTGCAAGTTTGTACATATATATAATTCTCTAGTGGTGCGTGTAGCAGCGTTGACATCGACGCTTCGGTTCCATGAGTGTATACTGTAGGGAGGTACCACGGCGAGCATGAGTTGCATATCGAGGGCGTGGAAACACGTGCGTACGTGCACTGCACAGTGGCGCAACTACATTATAGTCTAAGATTTGATTGAACCGTTGAAAGGGCACATCGTTGCTTTCAGCCCTCCTACTTCGTAGTACGTACATGATTATTTGACATCGTTCGTACATATTTGTCATGACGGGTTCACAATGGTACGTGAAATGTCACGAGATATATCATGGAACATACGCACACCCCCATGGTACCCTCTCTCCCTGTTCGTACAACACGCCTGCCTCCTGTCCTGCCTGCCCTGCCTGCCCTGCCTGCCCTGCCTGCCCTGCCTGTCCTGCCGGCACTCGACAATGCACCTTAACTTTGGCGTTACGATCACATCAACACTGACGCGAAGCTTCCTCTCCCTTCCCACCGCCTCCAACAACCGAAAACAATGCAGGGACCTCGCGGCCGTTCCGGCACCGGTTCTTGCTACACAGGCGCCCGCTCCCGCGCCTACTTCCTCGCCCGCCTGAGAGTGTTACGTGCTCCTGGTACACGATCCTGTGGTGCTGGTGGTGGCGTTGGTTCTAGATCATATCCAACCGTGCGCAGACCTACTGACGTTGCCATCGATAGGTCCCCTCTCGATCTTCTACCGGCCGTGCGTATAGAGTGGTAATAGTGAAATTGCACGTGGTGACCGGGGGGCGCCGGGGGATGGTTCAAGGAAATACTGTACTTGCGAGATATTAATAGCGATACTTGAAGAATTAAAATAAGTACAGGTCTTCTTCATGGCCCGCGAAACGCACCTGTTCGACAAGTCAGACACGCGCAAAAATGGAGTCGAACAGCAGATGACGTCGTTGATCACGTAGTCGACTTCCTTTGACTAAATGCATACCGGGGCTGCCTTACTTGCACCGGCCAGGGCTGAGGCACCCAAACGCAAGGGGGGGGGTTGTACTCGTAGTCGTGCATGCCGAAGTCGTTAGACCATTGGCCTCGCATCCCTTCAAAGCCGGGACGGAGCACGCCGGGTTCTCACCGGACCAGGCTCTCACATCACCAAGCCCGAAGCGCCGTGAGATATTCGGCGAGTCGCATGTAGGGTGCGCTGCATCCTGCTAAGGGTGTTCGGCATCTTGTGCTTACTTACTTGCGTACGGATAACAGCTGCGTATGACTTGACTTATTTTCTGGTGCTTTCACTTCCTTAGACAATTGTTAGCACTGTGCAACTGCCTCGAGGGTGCTTGACCATTTTAACACAACGTGGTGCGATCATCCCCCTTGCGCGGAGTGAGGGTTTTCGACCCCCGCACAACATGATCTACTCGACCACCATCATGGTTACCGCCAAAAAACAACCACAGGTAAAAAAAAACCGGTAGATTGCGAATAAATGGCATTTATTGGGCGTCCACACCCGCCGCAGCGTCCACAGACGGCCTTCCCGAACGTTTCGGACGATGACAATGGAGAGGACGTGAACGTCCATGCACGTCTGTGGACGCGCACGTTTGGTACCAATGTCGACTACCGTATACCGCCCGCATGATGTTCGCTGCCTCTTCTTCGATGTCGAACTCGGGAGACGGGGCAACGGAGAGCCTTCGAAACACAACGCAACTCACCGTTAGCCTTCAGTTAGCCGTGTACAGTAGAAGTACCTTTTTCGTTCGGAAAGTTTCTCCCCAAGGACTACCGGCACCTCGACTGTATGTGGAAAAGCTCAACACGACCGATTGGTGGCAGTCTTGTGTATGGTACTAGGCCATTTTTTGTCCTGGCTATTTGTAGACTACAAGAAAGATGTTTGGAAGGGTTTTGGTGTTCGGGCGTCCAATTCATGCTGCGACCTTGCGGAGAGAGCCGATGTACAGTAGTCGAAAAAAAGCGGTGCAACTTGTGCCGTTTCGGTGCAATCTACGGTACACAGTATCTCCATCGCGGCGAATCGAGACGATACAATCAACTGTCAAACCGCCATTATTGCTTGCCACGCCAGCACACTCGGACGACAAGCATTGCGATCACGTCAACACACCTCTCAAGCAACCACCCCAAGCGAAGCCCCACACTTCGTGGTTTCGTTCGGTAAAAAGCTACTTCAGTTCATTCGTGTGCCGCCACGTGGGAGACGCTGAAGGCACACAGGGTGATCATCATGAGACTCCGGTCACTTTTAGCTGTAGCGCTCATAGAGCAGCGCCACCTGGCGGGCGTGATGGTAGCGGCGGATGACATCAAGGTCGACCTTCGGCCCTGCATCATAACCAAGGCAGCGATTGTAAGTGCGTGTTCGTGTGGTTTCTCACTCTCACCTATAGGTTCGGGGCGCGTGCGGTTGGCTCGCTTGTCGTACTGTAGACTCTGCAGGCTGACCTCAGTCCTGGGCGTGACAACGGCGAACCTGCAGCACAGCCCCTTTTGCTGCCTGCAGCACAGCCCCTTCTGTTGTGGATGTTCGCCTACTCGTTTCCGCCCAAGACACCACTCGACGCCGAGCAGAAGAGCGCACAAATGCGACGAAAAACAACACGCTCCGTGCTTTTTCCCTGACATGTGACCACCACTAAGCACCCGCGACTATGGATACACAATGGGCCGAAAATGTTCCGAAGAAAGCGGCATCCGTCGAGAAAATGTTCGGTACTCCAAGCTCTAGACTGTACGTCTTACTAACATCCTACGAATCCTCTCGTTGCACCCCATTTCAATCGAGAATACAGGAACAGGACGTGTCGACGGTCTCGGAAGCGTACCTTTTGAGCGAGCTTTTCAAGGGGTTCTGGGCCGCATCTCAGGTATGTTTAGTACCTGAAGCCCTCATCGCTCCCAAGACATCTATGGGATGCACCGGTCCATTCAACACCGTCAAAAATTTTGCCGGTGTATACTACATCGTATTATTAGTTGCTCGAGCGCATACGTTCGTGTGCAACTAAATCTTTCCCACCTCCGTCTTAATAGAGTCTCGCTGTTGTATCATGAACAGCGTACAGATGTCGTTTGTACCGCCACCCTGGCGTAGCACAATGTACTCCATCGTCCTGTTTGATTTTCACTTTTATTCGGCACACGCACGCTACGACAGTGACAAATGCAGACGGCGGAGA
This sequence comes from Ectocarpus sp. CCAP 1310/34, assembly GCA_902602495.3. NCBI lineage: Eukaryota > Phaeophyceae > Ectocarpales > Ectocarpaceae > Ectocarpus > Ectocarpus sp. CCAP 1310/34. The sequence continues at coordinate 11,407 of CACKRE030001897.1, read as the reverse complement.
GCCTTCGAATTAGATGATACGCAGTTTTTTGTAGACCATAGTCTACATGTATTTTAGGCAACACGTCTAGCCTATGGCAGATGCCCGTCACCGACAACGACAACGGATATGACCCTTCGCAGCACGTCATTATTGACACGGGAGACGGCGACTTCGATCTTCTCAACGACGGCGATGGTAACCACGGCAAGTGCAGCGCGATCTTCATCGGGTCCCAGCCTTCGGTCGGGGAGGACGGTGCGACCGCGCAATATGAACAACTGTTGGCGTACTCGGCGAAGTTTCAGGTGAGGAGAGAAACAGATGCTCCATACCGTAGCACACCAGTCTGAAAGACGAACAGAAGTACTACAATTATTCAATAGCCCGACTCTTTTTCAAGATGTTCAACTACACGTAGTGACATGTAGTAGTCAGAATCAACCTAGTTGTGCTGGCAACCATAGTTGTGCTGGCTGCGCTAGAAACTCACTCAATTGGCTTTCTTCATGGTTGACCCAATACACAAAAACGCAATCGAGGCGACGGTCGCAGACAAAACGAGGACCACAACTTGACGGTTTCGCATAGCATACCTTGTTCGTGTGCTTGCTGCTGCACCACAACTTCATCCCCTTATCAAAATCACGTTCGTCTCTGAAAAACTGGGTCCCCCTTGACCACTTGCTTGCTTGAAAATCATGCAATGTTTGCGCGCCTTTAAGGTCCGTTTGGTGTTCTTCGACAACGCCGAGACAGCCAATTTGGCCACCATCACCACCAAGATCGGGATCCAGCAATACTTCTCGGACACTTTGCTCGCAGCGGCAGGCATCAGGCTGAAAGGTGGCTGTGTTTGGTATTTTGATCGCTATCTCTGCCCCCTTTCTCCTTGCCGCTCTTGTGAATGTATCACTCAATTGTTCGATTATTTGGTGCCTGTTTATTGTCCCGTAGATCGTATTGCCCCCGAACGGCCACCATCTTCTCACCGTTCCGCCGTGGGTTTGAAGAGAGAGCACCATTTGAAGTTCGTGAAGAAAATAGTGTTGAAAAGGGTGTGCCTGCCTGCGTTTAACATGTACCCAGGATTTTTCGGACGGGAACCATTTCCCTCTGTAACTCTCCTTTAACGGAGTGTTTAGTCCGCCTTTGACGGAGTGTTCAGTCCGATATTGAAGGAATTTTCGTATCGGTGGAAAAGGCACGTCGTCTTGCCTTCCCGTGGCAAGACCAGCTTGGACGCTGTAGAAAATACGAACCTCCAAGTTTTGTTACTCACGTGGTCCGATTGCGCAACATTCCCCGCGCGCGACACACACCCTACCACAGATTCGGATGCACGAGTGGTGAACCCAGCGCTTCAAACAGACCCTTCAGAGATTTTTTTCCGCCCCGTGAGGGTATCGGGTGATCCTACAGGCGGCGAGCGAACTATCGTCGCAGAGTGAGTCACAGATGAAATAAGTCACCACAAGTCATGTGGGTGCTGGAAACGCGCCTGCCCCGGGTCCATCCCTCAGTAACATCGCTTCCCCGAAATTTTAGTCTAGATGGGTCATGCTTAACCATCATCTTATCACATTTCCCGATCCGATACCTCGCCATGAGTAGACGACGTGAGCATAGGAACGATTGTGCCGCAGTTCCATCAGGCTCCCCGTACTAACCGGTTCTTCATTTGTTATTGTTTTGTTCGCAGCAAAGCGCCTACCGTTTTTGCTCTATCATATTTCTCTATGCATGAACTTACCTTGTGTGCTCTCCTCCTTTCGGCACTACCAAACCTCAGCCTCGTCGATAGCGATGGGCAGTCCATCAGCGATACGGACGGTATCTGGGACCCCAGCAGTACTATGGAAACCCCGGGCGCCTCAATGGCCGCGGTTACGTTCAAGGGCGAAGACGGGTCTGAGGAGATGCACGTGTTCTTCGCCATGGCCTGGTTCCACATGGAGTCGTGGGCGTGGGCGCACTACATCATGGAGTGGGCCACCCAGGGGGTATTCCAGGTGCGTGTAGATTGCTTTTTGCATTTCCTGCTGGTGGTATATGTACAGCAGTGTCGAGAAAACTGTTGACATGCACTGCCGTTGTGTGTGAGAATTTTGGAGGAAGTATTGGATCTGCGGTCTTGATGTTCACATTGTCCTTGATTCTCTTCGTGATGCGTGGACATGGTAGCGTCGAACGAGGTCTCCCTTCGTTCCTGACGTTGTTCTTCCATCTGTCTAACAATTCATGTTGCCGTTCCCTCTTTCCTAGGGCGAGCGCCGCTTCTGGCTTGGCGCGATGGTTGACGACCACTTTCTCGGAACAAATACTTTCGTGTACAACGGCGGTTCGAATGCAAGCGATGAAGTGAGTAGCCCCCGTTATCTTGTTGTTGCTGGTCTTTGCGGTGCCGCATTGAATTGTTTAAAGTGCTGGTCACCATCTCCGATCTGCTACAGTGCGTGCCAACAACGTGTGACTGCGGGTTGGGGTTTTCACTCACTATTCTGGTAGACTCGAATGGGATGCTTGTGTATGTGAGTGGCACAAGCAGGACAATGAAGCGGTGATGAAGGAGCCGGCTAGTAAGAGTTCGAGCGCTGGTCGCAATGACACCCCTATCATGTACCGTGTCTTTCTCGCCGCAAGTCATCTACTCCGACGCAGGCCGAGTTTCAGTCATGAGAATGAATGTCTGTTTCGTTGTGTATTGAATGAACCCCTGTGGAAAGCACGACATCTTACCCGTGTGAAAGATGGTTGCTGGGGTAACATCTCGTGCTCGTAATGAGCACCACACGCCTCATGACACTATCCTAGTTTATTCCCTATCCGAGAAGGCTTTTCGTAACTACGATATCGCGGAGGATGAAAAGGAGATGTGAGGCTCGGCATGAGGAGCGTTTCACTTCACCGTTTGTTGCGAAATCGGGCGAACGCTCGCAGGAGGAGCGGATCTCGGGCGAGGAGCTCAGGGATTTCCTCAGTGCTACGAAAGCGCTGAACGAACTCTACAACGCCGAGATCATCACTGAGTTCCCCTTCAACGCCCTCGGCATCCTGGAAAAGGTTACATCTTCATCTCGAGAGAACACACTGGAACTGGAACTGTTGCAAAATATTCACATTCTTTTTCGTTCGTTTCATTGCGAGTCAGGCAAAACGAATGATTGAATGATTTGACAGCCAGCATGCCGCGATTCCCATGCCTTCGCCTTCTCCGGAAGCAGCAGGCATTACGTCCAGAGCGCCTTTCCTCGACACGGAATCACGCCCTGTCATGTTCCAGACTCCAGCATGTGAACCTTAACAGATGGTTCGAATCATTGCTTCGTACTTGCAACTTTCGCCCCGCCGCCCAAGGCGGAAACGAAGTATACGTTCACCTTTGAAGATGCCGACGCAGCGTTGCTGGCCAAGGGAGAGCCCCCCGTAGACAACGGTGACGGTGAGCGACGAATGTAGGTGCCCGGGGCCAGGGCCCAACCGAAGTAGCTCTTCAGTAGCAGAGGGACACGTCGAAAAACTCCTGTAACTCCCAGTCAGTGCCTCCGTGATTTTCGTAGCAAGTCCGCTGACGACTTGCTCTGTAGCATGCGATACCTGTAGGGAATGCTGGTCGGGATGTTTCTTGTGCTTTTCTTTGCAGCCACCACATTCTCACTGAAGCCGTACCATTTGACGGAATATCTTACCGATTGTACCATGCGGTAAAATATTGAAGCAATTTTCTGTGACCGATTTCACTTATCTATAGCTCACTCTCGACGTTGCGGGGCAAGTCCTGAAAATGAGATCGATTAGTGTGGTCCTGGCGCGCTTCGGTTGACACTCGGTTTTTCTTACTTTAGGCACGGTCGGACTCGCACCGACCAAAACACCCGAAGACTGGTTCAACACGGTCACGATGGAGGGCCTGACGGCAGAGTTCGATTCTTGGAAGGAGAAAGACGACCTCTTGCAGGCATCACTGGACATGAAGGACGATTTCTTCTGGCACAGCCACACCCTTTCGCACCAGGCTAGAGACAACCTCGGCCAGGTCGACTGCGAGTCTGAGGACGGTGGTAAGAACAACACGCATCAAACCCATGCGATGGAGGTGTACTTTGGTAGACACAAAGGAGACGCTCGGACTAGGGGCGAGATGAACGGGGTAGGTTTCACTCTGATCCTTCTCCCTGGGTGAAACCCCCTCCCCGCGAGCCCTAAACCTCTCGAAACAACCTATCCGACCTATTGGTTTGCCAGTCGTAGCATGAGCGGCGACGTGATAACGATAGGCGTGCTAAGGGGTCGGCCGGTGCTCATGCTGACGATCCGGTGGGTACTGTTCCCCAACGCTGATGGTCGCGCATCTTTTCGGCGGACGCCCCCTTGTCTGTGATGATACTTGTCCCCCCATACACCACCCAAACGCGCGCTTCAGGGAACGCCCAAATCGCCGTCATCACGGGACTCTTTGACGTGGACACGTACGGATGGCGGAGCATGACTACGCCGGGCATCACTGGCTTCTACAACAAGAACTGCCTCAAGTCCGCAATGGACAACCTCATCACCTGTGCCCCCGGAGACAACACCTACATCGGAGCCCCCACGACCACCGTCAGTCTCATCTCGGACGTCAGCCAGTTTCACTCCATCTACACGACCGAAGAAATCAACGGTAGGGAATACGACACATGGAGAAACCGAATGTGATGTGTGCGGAGTGAACTTACAGACAAGCGTATGGGAGACAACATTGCGAGTGATTCTTGGATATTATCTACCTTAGCCTGTGATCACATTATACCTCCCAAACCGCCGCTTTCCGCGCCGTTCGCCTTTGAACCGGAAGGCCTCGCGGGCTTCCAGATTGTACCGCGCTTCGCCACCTTCGTGTACTACAACTGCAGGACCTCAGACGTAAGTATTTGACGATCACCGATGGGGCCATATTGTCGCGGAATCTTCTGCAAATGCGGACAAGTGGCGTACGATGCATCTTCTGCTGTGAGCCCATTAATCTCACTCTATAGGCTAAAGAACTTTCGACAAGATGAACCTTGCGCCTGGAGCACACGAAAGCAACCCCTGGGTCGCCCTTGTGCGGGTTTGGGTTAGGTTCGTAATCGCTCCCCTCCACTCGTACCCCGCCTGTCGTCCTCGAAAATCTCCTCCAAAACAATAAACGCAGTGCCTTGTCTTGGAGAACTTGTTCATCCGCCGCACCGTTTGTGGCTGCACGGACGTCGACCCGGGTACCATAGACAACCTCAACATCGACGACATTGCGGTGGGTGGTCAGATGAATGCACAGTCAGATGTCGAGGATAGTTTGTGTTGTGTTGTCCAAGAAGCGCCATCGCGGCGCAGGTTGGGTAACTGTTCCGCGGGAGCATAACGATGGCTCTGGACAGACGACGGAATACCACCCTCCAAAAAAAATGACCAAGAGCATGGAATAGGGCACGTCCGACGCAAACACCTTGGTTGTTTGCCACAATGCGCGGTCATGTAGAGTAGACGACGGATAAAATCCACTCCAACACCAGATTTTTTTTGCGTCCGTGCGGCGTCGATCTCGCGACACACTACTGTACTGCGGCTCTGGTTCCGTGTTCTGTTCGTTCGAAGAGCCCGCCATTTCGCGAGAAAAATACTCCGACTAAGGTTTCCTACCACGCTTCCTCCTTTGTTGTTGTTTCCGTAGCCGCTTTCGCCTCCTCTGCTCTTCCACACATAAATATCTCCCTCTTCTCCGCCGCAATCGCCGAACCCTGCAGGGCTGTGACTTCTCCGAGGACAGCCTGTGCCCCAACGGGCTCCAGGCCTTCGGGACGGCCGACGCTCTCTTCGACGTGGAAGCCGAAACCACCACTCGCTGGATTCTAAGCGGTCGCAGGTGCCAACAATGAGGCTGCTACCCCCACGCATCCCCGCCCGCCGGTCGCTAGAGAACTTCAGACCACAGTTGTTGTTGATGCTGTTGTTGTTGTTGCTTTGACTTCACATGAAAAATCGTTCCGGTCTCTACTCTAGACCTTCAAATGTCGGTACTGGTCCAACTGACTCGGGCGTCGTCCGTCGACACATTCTCCGGGTACGCTGAAAATAACCCGAGAGTGGCACGACCTTTGGCTCCCATCTTAGCAAGACAGGCCGCCTTCTCTTTTGCAAACGACAACGACAACAATTTTTTCGTTTGTTTTTTACGGTGCAGGGACAAGTACATGTTCCACCAGGCGAACGTTGTCCCCACGTCGACCCCGCTGGGCGAGATGTCACTGCTGGAGTACTGGTACGAGGTCGTCCTGAAGAAGATGGCCCTCTACCTCAACCTGCAGGGAGACGACCCGTTCCCGATCAAGGTGTGTATGTAGTCTACCGTACGCGGTGCGAGACCTCCCCTCGGAGAGGAGGAGGTTCGTTGCAGGGCGGGTCTCCCACACATACTTTCGACGGTGTTGTTAGTCCGTCCGTGGGTGGGTCCCCCATGAGCTGCCCAAGGGCAACAAGTTGTGCCTATCGGCCGCTCATTGACAGACCACGGGCGACCCATAGGACGCCCATGGGAAATACCCGTGGGCAAGCCCATGGCCAGCCCGTGGACCGTCAATGAGTGCTCTTATACCGGAACCAGTGTACTCGTCAACAATATTTTATCTGCTTTGGCAGGGGCATTATAGCGAGTAATAACCCTAACGCTAATCCTAAACTCAACTCCAAGCCCAAACGATACGTGCTTGGTTGGCGCTGGGCGGCCTAGATTGACGTGCCGGTGGCTAATTATTTCGTTGAAGTGCCCCACGGTCGGCACTTCGTGGGCAGTTCATGGGCTACCCATGGACCCACCCATAGACAGCTCATGGACCACTCATGGGTCCTCCATGGGCGGTTTATCAAAACTGCCAGTAGTGTGGAAGATTATGCAGGGCCAGGAACATGATTTTTGAAAAAGCAATCGAATTTTCATGCCAGGTATGATAAAGGTGACTACGGGGTGGTCCCCGAACGAGGGAACGGGAGAAGTCGCACCTCGAGGGGATTTTTTGTGGGGTCTGCGCGGTACGGTCGTACGTGGTACCGCGTCCCTTCTTCTTGAGCCCTTCAAGCATGAGGCGGCAGTACCGATTCCCTCTATCTAGGAGCCCTGGAGAAGGAAGGCTAAGCATTAGAAAAAAAAATGAAACATGTCGTGTCGATGTGGCGCATGAAAATTTTCTTGTTCTCTCTCCGGCCCGTCGAGACCCGTGCAACCCTCTCCAAGAGAGGGCGTTCCGAAACCGGTTTTCTCGCCAGTCGTTTTTTTCCATTCCCGCATTGTGTCGACAGCACAACGCATTGCTCGTGTGAGGCTGGTTTCCCCCGGGTCCTCTACTCAACATGACCTAAACCCTGTCGCCGATTCGTGGGGCTTCGATGTTGGTATGCCATAAATACGGCTAGCCCGCGACAAAGAAACGTCACTCGGGGGTCGAGTCTCAGTTTCATATTTTGTCACCACCGTCGAGAAGAGGTTACAATACATACATTTAAGGATAAGATCCGCGGCTAAGGTGTGTCTCTTGGTCGATTCTTCCGATTTTGTCGCCAATATCTGAGCCTTTGCTTCTGAAAGCTCATCGTTTCATGCCTTCGGTGTCGGTTTCACTTTACTTCCTTCGTGCAGTCCGTCAAGTTCGACGACCTCTGCACCAACTTCAAGCACCACGAGGACCTGGACGGCTCCAACGCGCTAGTGACCATCACCAAGACCTCCGATGGAGACATCTCGGGCATGGAGCTCAGCAACACTGGAGGCAGAGCCGGGGTCATCCCCGTCACGGTGCCGACGAGCTTTGCCGACAAGGTATGTATGTATGTATGTATGATAGAGGTCCAGCGCCTTGACGATGGTTTCGTTTTCATCGTGTCATTGCCGTCTTGGCGTTTCTGGCGAGGGGGCGGCGGAGTGATGTAGGATGTCGTTACAGTAGTCTCCGCACAGAACGTCTAGGGCGGTGTCCGCGACTCAGGGCCCTCGACGGTTCCACACTGATTCGACGACCAACAGAAGCATATTTCAGCTTCCTAAGGCGACAACGGTAGCGGATGTGGAACGTGAAGAACAGGAATTGTGCAGTAGCAAAGAAACGCGCATGATATCCAACAGCAGTGGGTTGTGAATGTTTTTCTTAAGAGAGGCAGAAAAGTATAACGAAGCGCCTCCGGTGTTGCTGGGCACAGGTATCGACGGAGGGGCTCCCTGACGGACAGCCGTACTCCAAGGAGACCTACGGATCGGACTTGACATTTTACGTGGCCTCCAGCTCGGACGATATTCCCCCAGCCGTGGTCAAGCCAACAGCTGCGTGAGTGAAACTCTTTTCTTCTTCTGGACGTTGCGGTCCAATTGTTGAACATTCTGATGACGGATTCTCTCTCGACGGATAGTCAGTGACCCGGGCTGCACATTTGAGTTGAGCGATGTTTCGATTTGACGGTGCGGCCGTTGAGGAGGGGAAAAAAGCATTGCGCTTTCAGCGTGAATCTCTCGGGTACGCCTCAGGCGGCTTCCTTTTCTTCTTCTGTAAGCTTATACATTTATATGTTATTATCTAGACTAGTGGTGCGTGTAGCAGCGTTGACATCGACGCTTCGGTTCCATGAGGGTATACTGTAGGTAGGTACCGCCGCGAGAAAGAGTTGCATATCGAGGGCGTGGAAACACGTACGTCAGTGCACTGCACATTGGCGCAACTACAGATTAGCCGCAACTACAGATTAGCCTAAGATTTGATTGAACCGTGGAAAGGGCACAACGTTGCTTTCAGCCCTCCTTCTTCGTAGGACGTACATGATTATTTGACATCATTGGTACATATTTGTCATGGCGGGTTCACAATGGTACGTGAAATGCCACGAGATATATCATGGAATATACGCACACCCCCATGATACCCTCTCTCCCTGTTCGTACAACACGCCTGCCTCCTGTCCTGCCTGCCCTGCCTGCCCTGCCGGCACTCGACAATGCACCTTAAATTCGGCGTTACGATCACATCAACACTGACGCGAAGCTTCCTCTCCCTTCCCACCGCCTCCAACAACCGAAAACAATGCAGGGACCTCGCGGCCGTTCCGGCACCGGTTCTTGCTACACAGGCGCCCGCTCCCGCGCCTACTTCCTCGTCCACCTCTGGGAGTGTTACGTGCTCCTGGTACACGATCCTGTGGTGCTGGTGGTGGCGTTGGTTCTAGATCATATCCAACCGTGCGCAGACCTACTGGCGTTGCCATCGATGGGTCCCCTCTCGATTTTCTACCGGCCTTGTGCATAGAGTGGTAATAAATAAGTTGTGCGTGGTGACGAGGGGGCGCCAGGGCATGGTTCAAGGAAATACTCTACTTGCGTGATATTAATAGCGATACTTGAAGGATCAATAAAATACAGGTCTTCTTCATGGCGCAAACGCACCTGTTCGACAAGTCAGACACGCGCAAAAATGGAGTCGAACAGCAGATGACGTCGTTGATCACGTAGTCGACATCCTTTGACTAAAGGCATACCGGGGCTGCCTTACATGCACCGGCCAGGACTGACGCACCCAAAAGCAGAGGGGTGGGGGGGTGGGGGGGTGTACTCATAGTCGTGCATGCGCCGCAGTCGTTAGACCGTTGACCTCGCATCCCTACAAAGCCGGG
>CACKRE030001896.1:345-11488 GCA_902602495.3 Ectocarpus sp. CCAP 1310/34 | reverse complement strand
CGAATGACAACGACCTCGAGGACCTCGGCGAAGAAGATGTTGAACAGCAGTGGGGATAGCACACATCCTTGTCGCACGCTGTGTCACGAAGAACCAGTCCGATAGTTCTCCGTCGTCCATGTGCACCCGGGCCGGCATTCCATCGTTGAATTGGCGGATGACTTCGATCAGCTTCGCGGGAATCCCGGCCCTGGCCAGCACCTTCCATAGCATCTCTCGATCCACCGAATCATACGCCTTGTTCAAGTCGACGAAGCACATGTAGAGCGGTATTTTCTTTCTCCGCCCCAGCTCCTGGCGGCGGCGCACGACGAATGGCATGTCGACGGTGGATCGCCCGGGTCGAAATCCGCACTGTTCCTCCGGGAGGATGTTGTTGGCTTCGCAGAAGGCGCTTAGACGGTTGGTGATGATCTTCTTGATGGGGATCTTGCCTACGAGAGATATAGCGAAATCCCCCTGTGTAGTTGTTACAGTTGGACCGGTCACCTTTCTTGTACAGCACCTTAACGGTTGCATCCTTCCACTCTCGCGGAATATCTCCTCCGTTCCACACCTTGACGAGGATGGTATGGAGGTGTCCCAGGACGAAGGGTTCATCGTCATCGATCTTGAGCAACTCGGCAGGGAGGGAGTCATGGCCGGGTGCCTTCCAATTCTTGAGGCCTTTCGTTGCCCGTGCCAGCTCCTCGAGTTCTGGCACATCTCCCAACAGTTGAGTGTCACGTGTCGCTGGCCGCTGCGGCGGAATATGCCGCATTTCGAGAACGCGGCATATTCCGCGGCAACGGGGACCCTTAGACCCATGTTTACGGTCGCCAAATCTTTGCAAAAATGTCTAAATTTTCAAACATTTGCGGATACAGATTTTGTTTCATTTTCTAAATATAAGAAAATATATGTTAGAACCAAGCAAACCACGCGTGTGGCGGACCAAGCATCGCATCCCTTGGGTGGACCAAGCAAACCACGCGTGAGGTGAACCAAGCAAACCACGGGGGGGGATCTGTTATAGTAGTTACTGCTTCGTCCCAGCAGACAACAACAAACAGGCTCTTTCTGCTGTCACCCAGCTTTCCATGGGGTACTCAATGGAAGCAGCAGAGAGACTCCATCTACAGCAGCAGTAGTATCTACTGCAGTGAGAATTGTGCGTGCATAGAAGAGGCTGACTACTGTGACCTACATCTAGCGTACAAGGGGCTCCATCGCAAAGCATCACCAGAAGAGGCTGGCTCTATCAAGTGTGTTTCTTCTTGTGCTGCAGCTGGTGCTGCTGCTGCCCACCCTTGTACGCACAGAAACTATGTGTGTTAAGCCCTCGCTGTGTGTACCATGGCACCGCTGTGAAATCTTCAAGACGATCGGGACTAGGATGGAGTAGAACAGGGGCGGTCCCATTCCATCTCCTTGCTGCACATCGCTCTTGCACTCGATCGTCCGACGCTCTCCGGAGTCCATCGCGTATATCGCCTTTGCCGGGATTTCGTCGTAACACCTGGCGATGTACCCCACGAGATCTGGGACGCTCTTTGCGGCTTGAGCCATTATGGCGGTGCGCTTGCCCGTGTTGAAGTCATTTGAGCAATCCGTCTGGACTACCCAATGACCTGTCTGATGAACCAGTTGTGCGCTCATCGCAACTTGTTCAACTCCTCCAGCTACCGCCACTCCGAATTANTGGCGATGTACCCCACGAGATCTGGGACGCTCTTTGCGGCTTGAGCCATTATGGCGGTGCGCTTGCCCGTGTTGAAGTCATTTGAGCAATCCGTCTGGACTACCCAATGACCTGTCTGATGAACCAGTTGTGCGCTCATCGCAACTTGTTCAACTCCTCCAGCTACCGCCACTCCGAATTAGTCCGCTTCCCGAAATATTTCTTCCAGTTTCGGTTTCCACTCCCTGACCGTTCCCGCTGCAATCAGCCTTCTCCAAGTCATTCCAATGCACACTGGACGGCACTTTTCACCGAGGGCGATTAGACTGGATTGTTTCCAAAGGGTCCAGAACTCCGGTGGGAACGCGTTGGGATCGTTGATGAGCCTCCTTCAAAGGGACGACATCGTGTTGTTGAACTCTTCCCGACCGATTTTAGTGTTGACGATGGACTCAAGGTGGGAGAAACGTTGCCCGTCATTTCCTGCTCCAGAGTTAGAGCTTCTGCTGTTGATGACTTGAAGGAGTACTTGTGGATCAAACTCGGGTTCTGGCCTCCATCTCGGGGCGCTTCCTTCCTCTCCTCGGTGCGGCTTGCAGCTATGGCTTCGGCGATGGTCTTCTCCACTTGTACAGGATCCTCATGCGGAAAGTTGGCTTTCAGACGTGCCCATGTCTCGTCGATCCCCGGTGACGGTTGATCGGCTAGGAGGGCTCTTGCTGCGTCCTTCACGCCTCCAGAGTGCCGGCATGCCTGCGCCGCCCTTTTGGACTTGTCGTCGGGTGTGCCTTCCCGTGCCGGTCCCCTGCTCCTTGGACTCGCCGCCTTGGTATACTCCATCAGCCAAGGGAGAACGGACGATATATCCCCTCTTTTGAGCGATTTGTAGCGTTTTTTTCGAGCTATCCGACCATCAAAGGAGTGCAGAATACCTGGTAGGAGAACCAAAGTTTGATGACCCGGATAGTGGAAAGTGGGGTCCCGGTCGCCGAGGAAGCGCCGCCGCCTTCTGCTAGCTGCTTGTTAACCAGGTGGAGCACGTGGGTTTGGAGACGGGCATGGTCGGAAGCAAACCTAGGTTGAACTTTCTTCACCGTTTGGAACCTGAGTGTGAGCTCATATATGCTGAAATCGTCCAAAGCAGGCCCTATTCCCGGACTGTCTTGGTTCCAGATGTACAGCGAACGTGCTCCGTGGGGTTCGTCGTTTAACCCCGTTATCAGTCTTTCAGCTCGTAGCTGCAGCCCCGGGTCAGCTTGAATCGCCGCCTCCAGGCTGTCCCTCCGAGAGTGGTGGGCCCCGCACCCGTGCACCCTACACTCGAGCAGCGCGCGTTCTCCGCGTCCCTCCAGGCTAGATAGTACGCATCTTGCGTGGATGGGATGCCCGCAAGTGGGTTGTACCACACGGTGTCCCTCGATGACCTGACCCGAGCACACTCGGCATCTGGTACTAGAACGAGGGTGCTCGCTTATGTTCCCCGTGGCGCCAGGTTCCATGCTTCCTCCAGCGTCCCCGTTTCTGGTCGCTCGGTCATCGGCACCCGGGGTACCCGTTCCCCCCGAGCCCCTTCCCCGGTGTGATTCTCCGCGTGCCGGATGTGATGGCGTTCCTCTTCCTCGCGACTCACCGTCTGGATCCGGTTCACTTCCCTGCCGGCGTCGCCNGTGTTCGTGCCGGATGTGATGGCGTTCCTCTTTCTCGCGACTCACCGTCTGGATCCGGTTCACTTCCCTGCCGGCGTCGCCTGTTTCCGCCTTGAGGTGGTTCCGAGGAAGTTCGTTGACGTTCACCCGATGTAGTAGCGTCATCCGACAATCCGATACCCTCGCGAGCAGATGGTCTGCGCCGCCTTGGCGTTCCTAGTGATTGGCTTCTTTCCCCGGGTCTTACTTGAGGGCTCGTCCGACTGGTGGCGTGTGCTGTTGTGGATGGGTTTCTCGGGGACAACAATCCTTCTTCCTCCTCTGGGCCGCTTCCCATGTCAAAGCCCGGGTCGATGCCAACTCCCGTCACCCTTCGTGGGGCCACGACAGTCGGGGTCACTGTGTTTCTGCTAGTTTCGCCTCCTTGGTGGGGTGGGACATGGTGTTCATCCCAGTCGTCGTGGCGCCGAGTCACCCCCCCTACCCGCGGGAATGGCGGCAGAGGTTGGCCGGGGTTGCGTAGGGCGTTCTGTACTGCTACGGTGTAGAATGTGAGATGTGATTCGCACTCCTGGTCCAGGTACACCAGGTATTTCTGTACGTGTGGCGCAACGTAGATTCTGCCCCGGGGGAGCCGCAATAGCACCTGATACGGCCGTATTCTATGGGCGTAACATGTAGAGCGGTATCTCTGGACCGACCGGTCCCACCCGTTGTCCTCGTTGCGGCCCCGAGGGAAGTATATGTACACGCTTCTGTCCATCCCGAATACGTCGCAGAACAGAGTGACCAGGAGCCAGGAAGCCGTCTCACTTCTCCCGTGGGCACGCACCACACTCTCGGAGTCGAAATGCCCCGCCGGATCCGCGCCGGATTCCGACATAGACCATGTCTCGAAATGTCCCTCTATCTCGGATGCGAAAGACACTGCCTCCCTCAGGAAGTCCCACCGTCCCCCGGCGTGCGGCAGTTCGTGGTTCTGGACAAGTTCCGCGGGATGAGGAGGTCGTCGTCCGTTCGATCCTTCCTGCGAGCAGTTGGCACATGGTCGTGGATCCACGCGTACGTGTGCTATTTTGTCGGCTCTGTCCCACAGGCAGTTGGCGTGCACCGACCCGTGGTGTCCACACGGGATCTGGATAGGCTCGAGTCCCTCGGCCTGTGGTGGTGGCCCGAAGTGGCCTCCACAGTACGAACACGATCCGGCGCTACCGCCTCCGTTCACGCCGGTGAGTTGGGCCGTGTGTCGGTGACGGAACGTCGCGTTTCACCTGCTCGATCAAGCTCGCGCAATCTCTCACGAGCTGCTACAACCCTATCCTGCAAGGTTTCCCGCTCCCCATCAGCGAGACTCCATGCCGGGATCGTGATGGCTACTATCTCCAGGAGGCGGGGCCAAAAGACGTCGCGCCTCGAATCGTGCATGGCTGGATTCGGGCACGCCACCATCGTAGAGCCNTGCTACAACCCTATCCTGCAAGGTTTCCCGCTCTCCATCAGCGAGACTCCGTGCCGGGATCGTGATGGCTACAATCTCTAGGAGGCGGGGCCAAAAGACGTCGCNCCATCAGCGAGACTCCATGCCGGGATCGTGATGGCTACTATCTCCAGGAGGCGGGGCCAAAAGACGTCGCGCCTCGAATCGTGCATGGCTGGATTCGGGCACGCCACCATCCTAGAGCTGTCCGACGGCGCGGTAGAGAGCAGGTGGTTCTCCACGAAGGTCATCGCGCACGTAAGATGTACCCTGCATGAGCACGGCGCGGTGACAAGCGGGCGTTGCCAAGCCCCGTTCTGATGGCATACGACGCAGACCCCGTCCGTCGCCCCTCGCGGAGAAGGCGTTGTAGTTGGAGCAGGTGGCGACGGGCCGGGCGAAGGAGGAGGAGAAAGTGTGTAGACGTATGTGGACGGGGCCGGCGATTCTGTGGGTTGTCTCCTCGTTCCGACGCGAACCGGCATGCGCGGCCCGAAGTCTCGCAGCTGGCCCCTGATTGTTTCGATCCGCGCGTCTAACGCCCGCTGATCCGCTTCGTTTTCGTAAAAGTTGAATCGGGCGTGCTCCGGTAGAACGACCGTTGCTTGGAAGCCGTGATCCTGTCTTGTACGCTGGTGCGGGCACGAAATAATGTCGTGTCCGCTCGCCAGGGCGTCGTGCAGTTGATCTTCTACGAGTCCCACCGCGCATCGAGTGTGGTAGTGACATCCATATTGCTGAACTTGTACCTAAGCTCACGGGGTGTTACAANGATTGTTTCGATCCGCGCGTCTAACGCCCGCTGATCCGCTTTGTTTTCGTAAAAGTTGAATCGGGCGTGCTCCGGTAGAACGGCCGTTGCTTGGAAGCCGTGATCCTGTCTTGTACGCTGGTGCGGGCCCGAAATAATGTCGTGTCCGCTCGCCAGGCTGTCGTGCAGTTGATCTTCTACGAGTCCCACCGCGCATCGAGTGTGGTAGTGACATCCATATTGCTGAACTTGTACCTAAGCTCACGGGGTGTTACAACCTCGAAGTAGCACGCCCTCGAAGTAGCACACGTGCGCGGAGTTGAGCAGTAAGCAAAGATCGCAAAATGGGTACGTACTCTGCTGTGCTTGCCCGCTCGTCGTCTCCGCTATGCTCTGCAACTCTGTCGTACACTGCTGCTGCGTGCACAAATGAACCGCGTCGTGTGTGTACCGTAGAGAGGACACTATGTTTCAACATTTGACCAGATGCTGTAANTCGAAGTAGCACACGTGCGCGGAGTTGAGCAGTAAGCAAAGATCGCAAAATGGGTACGTACTCTGCTGTGCTTGCCCGCTCGTCGTCTCCGCTATGCTCTGCAACTCTGTCGTACACTGCTGCTGCGTGCACAAATGAACCGCGTCGTGTGTGTACCGTAGAGAGGACACTATGTTTCAACATTTGACCAGATGCTGTAAATGATAAAGAAGCGCACTCCCTCTCCAACTACGTCTGCACGGCGCTGCTGGCCGAGGTGTCACACTCGGTGTCGACACTCTCGAAAGTAGCCCGTGCAAGTATGATGGAAGCAGCAGTATACATTCAACAATGCCGATGGATGTGCGAGGGATTGCACTTTATGTTCGTTCCATGAGCGAGCCACAGCTTGGTAGAAGAGTATGCATTCCCTTCGCATGGCAGGGGTGTGACGCCCTCGAGGTAACACCCGTGCGCGGAGCTGCAGCAGCAAGCCAAGACCGTCAAAATGGCACGCACTCTGCTGCAAAAAATCCTCAACACACCAGCACACCCCTACTGCTGTACTTGCCCACTCGTCGTCTCCCGCGAAGCTCTGCAACTCTCTCGATGATACAAGAGTATACATTCGAGCCAGCCACAGCTTGGTAAAAGAGTATGCATTCCCTTCGCATGACAGCTTACAACCCCCCCCCGCCGTCGCCGCCGCCCGCCGTTGTGTGCGCCCCCTGCACGGCTGCATCATTCATAGGTGCTGGGTACTTTGAAGGTGTTGGCGTCGAGATGCTGCTTCCAGGACGTCGCTTCCTTCTCTCTGATGAGCCGCACGACCGCGGAGATTCTTTCCACCATTTCTGCGAGAAGTTTTCCGAGGGCCTCTGGGACACTTGGGTGAAACTCCCGGGCGGGGATGAATTCAAGAAGGTCGAGGAGATCTACCGCAAGTGTGGTTACCCGGGGGCGAGGTGATCTACGGACTGCACCCACTTCTGTTGGCCGGGCTGCCCGTTCTCCGAGAAGAA
Source organism: Ectocarpus sp. CCAP 1310/34 (assembly GCA_902602495.3). NCBI lineage: Eukaryota > Phaeophyceae > Ectocarpales > Ectocarpaceae > Ectocarpus > Ectocarpus sp. CCAP 1310/34. The sequence continues at coordinate 4,457 of CACKRE030001896.1, read as the reverse complement.
CACCCACACCGGCAAGGAAGGTGNGCACGACCGCAGAGACTTCTTTCCACCATTTCTGCGAGAAGTTTTCCGAGGGCCTCTGGGACACTTGGGTGAAACTCCCGGGCGGGGATGAATTCAAGAAGGTCGAGGAGATCTACCGCAAGTGTGGTTACCCGGGGGCGAGGTGATCTACGGACTGCACCCACTTCTGTTGGCCGGGCTGCCCGTTCTCCGAGAAGAACACCCACACCGGCAAGGAGGGCTACACGTCGCTGGTGGTGGAGTGCACGTGCGACCATTCTGGCCGCATCATCGCGGCAACCAAGACTTACCCGGGAGCCGAGAACGACAAGAAGGTCATCGCACGGGACAAGTCCATCTGGCGAGTACGAGATGAGGACCCGTGGAAGAGCTACAAGTTCAAGCTCTACAACGCCGACGGCACGGAGACGGAGTACACAGGGGCATGGATCATCGTGGACGGGGGGTACCCGAAGGTTAGTTTCGGTTGTTGGTTTTTGACCACTTTTTTGTTGTTGGTGTGGATGGGCGTGACTAGCCTGGCCCGTACATTGTTGACATACCCCCGCCCACAGAAGCATCATATTTGTAAGTGCGAAAACCTCTGGCGAAAACCCCGTCGCGTTCGGTCCTTGCATTTTCTATTGCTCCGTTCATGGTGGGGAACCCGTATGTATTATTCCCCTCCGGGATTTGTTCACACCCGCCAGACAAGAATGTTGCCGTACTCTACTTAGTACGTAGACCCGTACCACTTCGTGCTTTGCATTCCCGTCCATCCTAGCTGTTTGTTGTTTTTGGCTTGGGGAGGGGGTGGGAGCACAATCTATATTTTTTTAGTTGTCAAGGAATTATTTGTTGGCACGCCTTGCCCCTTTGCGCAGTCCTTGGAGACAGATCACGTTTTTTCGACACAAGTTCGCATTAAACCAACACCCGATAGAGATTTTCGGTCTGCCATCTCACAGATCCCGCTTCTGATCCCACCGATCAAGACGCACAACACCGTCGAGGAGCACAATTGGAGCAGGCGGTTGGAGAGCATGCGTAAGGACATCGAGTGCTGCTTCGGCAGAGTCAAGGGGCGCTGGATGCTTTTCAGTGGTGACATCTTGTTCTCGACACGACAACGCGTGGTTCACCGCGTGCATCCTCCACAACATGCTCCACAGCTTCAACCGCCTCGACGAGATGGAGGAGGACGCCGATTGGGTGGGGTCGGGAGGGAGGTTGGGGGAGGCGACGACAGTGGCGGCGGCCATGGACGTGGGCGAGGAAAGCGAGACTCCGACTCCCAGGTTCGAAGAGTCTCGCAAGAAGCTCATCGCGCACTTCACGTGCGCGTGGGAGGAGAAGGAGACTTTGTGGTTTAAGAGGGCGGAGATTGAGCATATACGTGGTACATGTCGGTAAGGTATGGGGGGGGGAGTTGTTTTGTTTTTTTTTGGGGTGTATGGGCGAACCCAATAATATATCTCTGTGTTGTGTGTTTTTTGTTGTCGTGCGTCTGATATGGTGAGGGCGTGATTGCATCTGTCACAAGTATTAGCGGCATGTGGCGATCTCCTTTTGGTGTTCTGAAGACGTTCTTTGTCCCGAGCTCCAGCGGTATCAGGGTAAGGGTAAGCGTTAGCTCCCGCGTGGTGTTTGATTTTGGGTTGGGGACACCCACCACGCCACCTGCGTCCCTCAGCTTCGTTTGACGATCATTTTGCTGTCGCGCACAGCAGTCACGTAGTCGGACTTTTTTTCCAACACAGCAGTTGGTTCTCATGGGGGTAGGTTGCCGCGCGATACTTTCGTTCTTGTTCTATGTCGAACTACAGCCCAATATCCCCGAAGGTTCCCGACTTGCTGTTTTTCGTTCAGGCAGTCGTTGCACTGTGTTTTGTCCTCCATGTAGATTTAGGCGCTCTTATTATCAAACAGCTTTTCGTTCGGTTTTCTGTCCATAATTCTGCCCTTCATGCTTTGGAACATTTGGGGTAGTTTTCCGAGATTTGCTTTTGATCGTGCTGATGAAACAGTGGATTGTGACGGGGAGCGGCGCTCCTCGGATCGTTGTGCTCGCGGCAGAAAGATTGAACAATTCGCTTTCAACCAAATGGAGTCTGACACTGAAATTTGATATTGGAACTGCCTGTGGCATCCGGAAGCACAAACATGGCGTGGAAAGGGTACACCGTACGCGCCTGATGTTCCCAAATGGTAGACCCACGTATGAACCACCAGACAAGTAGCCTTCGCCCTTCGAATCAGCAGTACAACACTTGTTATTCCAGTAGTAATTATGCAAATACTGCTGCGTATGCACAACCTCGAAAAGGCCATGCCCTCTCTCAAAAAAGTGTATCTCCCGGCCAGCTTTTACGTGTCACGATGCACCCCCCTCTCACACTCGGCCTTTCGACTCGGTTGATCCTCTCAAACCTTAGACCCATGTTGTCTCCTCCCTGGCAGTCCATGCCCATAAGCGGTACCCCCCCACAACAAGTTAGTGCCGTGTTTATGCATTCAGATCAACCTTTCAAACTTGAAGATAAACACATGAGCGACCTGGTGAAACGACGATAAGTCCTCTATTCTTTTAGACATGGTCTTAATTGAACCCCCCCCCCCACCCTTTCCCCTCCCTGCATGTTGGTCACGTGCGAAAGAGTTGGTATTCTATTGCGCCTGTTGTTTCAAACAAACACCGAGATGATGAACACACAACCGCCTTTCTTTGAACAACGATCACATGCCAACACGCAAGACAACTGTAATGGGATGACAAAAACTCGTTTAGCAAGAACTCGAGCTCCGCCCGGTTCTCTGTCTCGTCCCCCAGACGCAGCATAACTTTTTTCTCGAGAACCTTGATCCTGTTCTTNTGAACACACAACCGCCTTTCTTTGAACAACGATCACATGCCAACACGCAATACAACCGTAATGGGATAACTAAACTCGTTTAGCAAGAACTCGAGCTCCGCCCGGTTCTCTGTCTCGTCCCCCAGACGCAGCATAACTTTTTTCTCGAGAACCTTGATCCTGTTCTTACGCTTGATGCCCACAGCCTCCGCCTCCTTGAGCTCGACCATCCTCTTCATGTTCGCGCCTATGGTCTCGATGTGTGTGCTCGCAGCCTCTAAGGCGGCCAGACCCTTCTTCTTCGTCTCAAGGGCTTCCTTCCAAGCTTCTTGAAGTCTCTTGTCGGCCGCTTTTTTCCTCTCCTGCTCCTTCTCTCGCTTGATTGCGGCGAAGTGTTGGCGGCGGCTCAAAGCGTCGCCGTTGGGGTTGAGGCGAGACATCACCGCGGGGCTGCACACGGGGTTTTCAGAGTCCACGGTGACGTCCCCGCCCTTCCGCTTTATAGACGGCCCGTCCGAAGAGTCGAGGTGCTTCCACTCCGACGGGGCCCGACCGCTCCACGGGCTGTACGCCGCTGTGAGAAGCAGGAAGGGGAAGACCCACCACTCAGGCACCTCCTCGCCCTCGCGCTCGCCCTCGTCCCCGCCCTTATCCTGCTCTCGCTCCTGCTCCCGGCCGATGTTGGCGGCGGCGGCCAACGACATCGGCGTACCTCCCGGTTCCTGGCGGACCTCCGTCTCAGCCAACGCCGCTTGCGCCGCCGGTCACTGACCTGCAGGTGGACTCCCTGCTCTGTCAACGCTCTCCCCGGTGCCCGCCCCGGTAGCGGGGGAGCCGGCTGGGGAGCCGGCGGCGTCGACGCTCCCCGCCGCCCCCCGAGAGAGGAAAGCCGCAACCTCAGCGTCTGCCTTGTCCGATCTAGCCTTGTCCCGCTTGTACATATCCGACTCGAACCACATGGCGTCGTTGGGCTCCTCTAGGGAGTCCTGAGTGTTGGTCCCACACGGCAGCTCCCACGGTGTGTTCTTGTCGTTCCTGACACAAAAGAAAAACGCACAGGGAACAAAACGGATTCGCGGTGAGCGGTTACGTAATTATATTACAGCAGTGTTTTCGACAACGCGTAGCAACATGTTTTCAACATTTAGTGTTGCTGCTGTCCCGGCTTCGTTATTTCTTGTTTACGACGAGGCACTCCCAACTAGGTCATGTCATTCATTTTGCGCAGGGCAAAACTAGAGGGTGGGAAGTACAAGC
>CACKRE030001895.1:349-15283 GCA_902602495.3 Ectocarpus sp. CCAP 1310/34 | reverse complement strand
TTCGGCGCCTTGCGGGGACACTTCCCATTTTTTTTATGTTTTGTGTGTTTTGTATTGTTTTATGCCTTACTTTTCTTTGGCGATTTGATTTTTTCAGATCTTGCAACTTGTTTTCTCTTGCTCCGTTTTTTTATTTTATTTTTTGCGTTTGTTGTCTTCCTAGTTCTGCTCACTTCTGTTTGACAAACTGGGACCGAAAAGAAAAGAAAAGAAAAGAAAAGAAAAGAGAAGAAAAGAAAAGAAAAGAAAGACCTGCCAAAAGTGCAACCCCGGTCGTCGGTTCCCAGTGTTCTGTTTGATCGTTTCGTAGTCCACCGCCGTTGCTGGCGGAATAGGGCGAGTGTTCTCCCTTTCGAGTATGTTTTGGTTGAGTTCCCCGTTCTGGATTGTGATTGATGTCGTTATTCTTTGTCTGCCTGCGTCTGCCCGTGGATCGCCGCGACCTGGACGTGTCCTTCTCTGTGCTTCTTCCTTGTTGCTTGCATTTCGTCTATCGATTGCCGCGACCTGGATACGTTATTTTTTATTTTTTATTTTTTTGTGCGTTCGTCAGTTTTCTTTTCGCTGCTTTCAACAATCGGCATCGTCGACGATTAGAATTAGTCGAAGCATGGGTGGTGCTGTCTGCCTTTGAACACTTGGAAAACGAGTTCCCCACGTTTCGTCGGTGACGTTTGCCTCTGGATACTTGGAAAAAGNTTTTTTTGTGCGTTCGTCAGTTTTCTCTTCGCTGTTTTCAACAATCGGCATCGTCGACGATTCGAAGTAGTCGAAGCATGGGTGGTGCTGTCTGCCTTTGAACACTTGGAAAACGAGTTCCCCACGTTTCGTCGGTGACGTTTGCCTCTGGATACTTGGAAAAAGAGTTCCCCAAGTTCCGTCGTTTCCATCTGCCACCTTTGTTTCTGTAGCCTGGTCATCACGAGATGGGTTGACTACGCCCCATGCTCCGGACCTCTATTCCGTTGCGTCCCCTTCCCCTGCGGCCTTCATCGACGTTCGCCATCGCCCACTTCACTGGACTTCTTTCCGCCATCGTCACTTCCTGGCGTCGACTACATCATCATAGTCGAGATCCCGAGTTCTAGTGTTGTATGCATGTTTATGTGTTTTCTGTTTATTATGTGTTGTGTGTTTGTGTTTCATCATCGCCCGTCTGTGCGAGATATAGGGTGGCTAGTTGCATTAGTTTTCGACTTTGATCACTCGTGCCTCGTCCAGCCATTGGTTTTTCTTGGTTTGGACTCCACGTTTCTTTGTGCAGTTTGGTTGGGGTGGCAATTAACGCCTCTCTTCCGTTTTGGCCATGAACGTTCTTCAGTCTTACCTTTTGTGGTCAGCGCATTCAGCCGTAGTGTGCCCGTCGTCCTGTCCCACTGAATTTTGCGGGAGTAATTCTGGACTCTCTTGTGTCGCCACCCTCATTCCTCCAGTCGTAATACGCGCTTGCGCGCGAAAAAGAGTGGTGTATGGCGTTGATATTGATTTTTTTTTNCGTCGACTACATAATCATAGTCGAGATCCCGAGTTCTAGTGTTGTATGCATGTTTATGTGGTTTCTGTTTATTGTGTGTTGTGTGTTTGTGTTTCATCATCGCCCGTCTGTGCGAGATATAGGGTGGCTAGTCGCATTAGTTTTCGACTTTGATCATTCGTGCCTCGTCCAGCCATTGGTTTTACATGGTTTGGACTCCACGTTTCTTTGTGCAGTTTGGTTGGGGTGGCAATTAACGCCTCTCTTCCGTTTTGGCCATGAACGTTCTTCAGTCTTACCTTTTGTGGTCAGCGCATTCAGCCGTAGTGTGCCCGTCGTCCTGTCCCACTGAATTTTGCGGGAGTAATTCTGGACTCTCTTGTGTCGCCACCCTCATTCCTCCAGTCGTAATACGCGCTTGCGCGCGAAATAGAGTGGTGTGTGGCGTTGATATTGATTTATTTTGTTTTTTGTGTTAAAACATGGTGCTTTGCAGCACATCTTGCCTAGCTATATCCCTCCATGGGTATAACCTTATCATTGAGTTGCCACTAGTTGTGTTTCCGCGTCATCGGAATCACCTTTTGTCTCAATGGTGGTGTGGGGGGTCGAGTCGGGATATTCTTACAGCTCCTCTTTCCTTTGGATACACTTGTGAAGAGTCATATCTTTCGATTCATGATCCTAAATCACCAGCTATTAGTAGCCTTAAGATTTGAGTATAGAATCTGTATAGATGATCTTCAGGGTGGGCTAGTGTTAAGGAGTGTTGCTGTATGGCACAGATAGGGTACACAGTCGGTCTAGATTAAGATGGGGGACGTCAGGAGGTATACCCTCTTAGGACGTACCCCATCGGGACTTAGCTATCTGCGTGCCCCCAGGTTGAGGGCAATCCGCCTCACCTCAGACCTGTAGCAGACCCGCTTCTGCAATAACAAGCAACCTTCCCATCTCAACGTGCTCGTGGACAAGAGTGTCTACGGCAGAATCTACATCTACTACATCTAGGAGGCAAGCCATCGTCGGGCGGGCATTCCTTTAAAAGCTACCAAGGTGATGTTGGTTGATAGAGTTGGGACTTCTTTTCAGCTCTCGGTATTCTTGAATGTTGTGTATGGTTTGGGGGCTGTAGATTATGCTAGATACAGGGAATTCCTTAAGTATCTCCGAAATTTCCCGTTCAACATCGTGTTTTTTTACTGTTCATGACACTAGTGCGAAAATATTGCACCCAACAGCTCAAGTTCGAGATATGCTTTCCACAATGCGTGCCCAAATGCGTTGTCGGCGCGCGTGCTTGTTCCCGGTCATCCTGCAAAAATACAGTTCAATCTGTTTCCTTCCCATTCGTTTGTGGCAGGTATTTCCTTCGACTCCACCATGGCTTCCACGTCGAACGACAAGGGCGCCATCATCCTTGCCACCCTTGAAAAAATGCCCCTCACCCCGGAGGAGATGGCGGACGTCGAATTGAGGCAAGAAGGGACGGGTGGTGTCACAGACTGCGAAGAGCAAAGACAATAGTTCAACGCGATAGGATACACATGCGGCGAGACTGGTGCTCGAATTTTCTTCCATTCAAGTATTTCATGTAACAGCACCTAGGCCTGTTCTCATGCGACAAAGGATCACACTTCCGGGATACCGAGGGCATAGGTCCCCTTGTATAGTCTAGGAGAGACAGAAACCCATTTTATCCAAGAGGCTAAAGATGGTTTGAGCATTTTCCTCTTTCTTACCTCCTGAAGAGCAGCACCTTTTTTTTTGTAGATGAGTAGGCACAATGATGTACTGAACCGAATTCAGACCAAACCACAGTGTGAAGACAGCAATAGAGCAGCCACAACAACAATATTTGGCGATGCAATAAGCGAGTCACGTCCACCTTCCACGTCCTCCCATTGGACAACCAGCTCTTGTTCAACGCCAGAAAACCGCACACCTTCTTTCGCCCTTGCACAATAAAGCGTTGAATACACGTCCTTTCCGTGTCACCTTAGCAAAACCATTTGTCCATTCACATTTTGAGCGCTCACCTTAGAAACAAACATCAATACATGCAGCTTTTTTCATCCAAAGTATTCGTTTTTGGGGTGTTTGGAGGACAAGTGGAACAGCTCGCAAATAAGGTCCAGGTCGCCCACCCCACCTACTCGGTTCCCAGATTTGTTCTTGATGAGAAAAACCACGGGGGCAACAACGGACCTGAACCCACGTTGTCGGTATTAGAGGGGGCACGCCCAGACGCATACAACTACACCAATGGGACACTTGATACTACACAGTGGTTTTCTGTCTCCTAAAGTGTGAATAAACGGTCCGGCTGCATTTTTATTCTTTTCCCGTTCAAGGATTTGTTTTCGGCCCGCCCGCCGTTCAACGCATCTGCATCACAGGAATCACAGGCCAATACAAACAGGGATAGATAGATAGGGAGAGAGAGTGTGTGTGAGAGAGAGAGAAAGAGAGATAGACATAGAGGCAGGCAGGCAGGCAGGCAGACATTGAACGAGAGACAACGCAGAAGTGCAGTGCAAAGCCATGGAGCTCGGGCTGACGGACGTTTCGTTAGTCTGATCGTCTCTCTACCTACTTGTGCCATGCAGCCTCAACCATCTCATCCGAAAGGCAGAACCAAAAGAAATACAACCACGCAAACCTCAACAATAGTTTTTTTGTCTCCGTAAAATCGCAAATTATCTATATATATGAAGCGTGGATTAGCGAAACTCGTGATAGCCTCGTCGAGCTACGTCGATACTGTAGCTCCATAGTGTTTTTTTTTGGTTTGGGAAAGGCAGCGTTTTTGGCTATATTTATCCACGGAGCCCCGTATATCACCACGGTGCACCACGGAGCATTCTCTGAAATTCCCCCTGCGTTGGGATCACCTGCTACTGTACAGAAGTATATCTTTGGCGTCGGAAGAAAAGTTTTGTTTTTCTCGGACAACCCACCAACTATTAGTAGCGATTGACGAGACGAGTGTGTTGCCGCATTATACGCGTTTACACACTGTGCATTCCTCAACACGTGGCCCTTTGGTCCATCCAGCAGACACGCGTCTATTTTTTTTTAAATCCTCAAGTTGTTTCTCCCTCTGTAGCCGATAGGAACAGCCTTCACGATCCGTTTTGTTGTCAATATCTCCCAAATTATTGGAAATCGGATTGTTTTTCACGTGGCATATACCAAAGCTGTCCAATCCGCTGGGTTATTCGGATACGGCACTTTACACCACGAAACAACGGAAGATTCCGCTTTTCTCGGATAACAGGTGGAAAACACTAGGAAAACAAGAAACTTGAGGGGCGCTTCGTGCCACCGCCGAAATTGAGGGATTCCAAGACAACGCTAGAATAGAGTGCAGGCCGGGCAGTCGAAAATAAATCACGAAAACAATCGCATAGATATATAAGATGGATGGATAGATTGATCGACAGATGGGTAGGTAGGTATGCAACATTTTTCGCATATATTACTAGTCTGACTCTAGCGGCCATTCGGCCAAGTTTTTCATACCATGGCCTCCACTCTTTCTCGCGTAATTTCGAGAGTTGAAACGTGAAACAAAGTTTGCGCGAACCGCGTAGGTGAGACAATCTGAATCCCTAGTAAAAAATGTCTGCGAAAATACCCATTGCAGGAAGATAGTTACCCCGAAATGACCCCGACAATTGCAACCCAAAACGGCAACTAATTACTCCGAAGCGTCACAGAATATCCCGCCAACAATGCAATGGCTAGCACGCAAAGCTAAAAAACTTTCGGGAGGGTTATCCATTCTCTACTTTGACCGAACCCTCGCTTCTTTTTCCCTTACCCAGAGGACGCCCAGCCATCCATGTGGGCTTTCTTGTGTCCTTCTCGTATTGCGTGTGGATGTGCTGCTGGTGTGTGTGGCGTGGCGTGGGTGCACACACTCCCAAACAGGTCCAGAGCGTTTTTGCTGGCGACACTTTGTTCAAACCATACACAAAAACGAATATAATGGTCCTGAGTATAGGTCCATATCGTCCGAATACGCAGAGTTGTTACAAATCTATCGCTGTAAGCTCCCAAAAAAACACTACTTACTCTGGGCACCATCTGAAACACGGTTCTCACCTTTTTCTCACTCAGAACTTCGTGAGACGAAAACAGAGTTGGGTGGTCCTGAGCCGCTCGACGAGAGCTTTTCAAATACGCGGTGAAAACAGAAAATGGACCTCATACTCTACCTACTACTTAAACACAACCCAAATGTTCCCAACAATTGATAGAATCACAATTTCCCGCCAACGAAAACCACAACCAAAACTCTGCTCTAACCAAAATACCCGCCTCTAGAAGAGTTTTCAAACCACATGCTGCATGTCACCAGGGAGGTATGTCAGTCACTCTGCACAAACAATATCTTTCGTATTTTTGCAAATGGTGGAAAACTCCACCGGATGGACTATACATCCACACCATTGAATGTTTTTTCTTGATTGGATGATGAACAAGACTCGCGGACAGTGACTGATAGGCCAGGAAAATACCGAAGAAGATAATGTTTTTGCCAGTCAAATAGACCAGAAAGAATTTAAAGTAGAGAACAAAGCACAACAACACAGAAAATCGTTGCGCTCGTTGCCGAAACAAGGCAAGACAAAGAAACTTGCTAAAGGGCACACAACGTGCGCCAATCGATGGAACCGGGTTAGAGGAATAGAGAAGATCGTGCCGGTGGCTTACTAACCCTTCCGCAGAGGTTTCCTGAAGAATTTTCCGACCTCGTGTTGATGCAGCAGTGGGGTGCATCCGCTCAACGATCGCAGCGTACGTATTTCCATCAGCGGACGAGTACCACTACCGAGCTGTGTTAAACAACTCTGCAATGAACAAGTGTGAACAATAAACCTGGGCTTCGCTACAATCAATATGTTTCATATACTCAATGCACAGTGGGTTCAGGGGGCACTGCAGGTCGGAGCCAATCTGTTTGTATTCGTCGATTGGGTAAGAGGCGATTGGGACACGAGTCCGGCGCATGTTCATGAAGCCACGGGGAGGAACCTTTTTTCTTCATAAGTCAGAGACTCTTTCTTCTCACCGTATCGATTTCATGACTGCATGCATGCGTGGCCGACCAACGTTGTATGCCGTGCTGTTCATCGTTTCGATACGGGAAACTTTACCGGGGGCAGGGTCACCTTTTGATCTCGCGGCGAGCATGACGGGGGCAAGAACGATATCTGCCTCGTTGTAGTAAGCTTTGTTGGGTGCCTCGTTTCATCAATCTCACGATTGAATCGACATGCCGACAGCGCAACACAGATGTACTTTGGGATTGGTAGCAATAGGAGGGTTTTTGCTGATACTTCCTACTGTCTACCTTGCTCGGTGATCAGCTTCTCCACGAAGCCGTATTGCCGACCCTTCCATACCTCTTATGTTGGGATCGATTACAGTGAGGGTAGAGTAGTACGAGAGGCACTGCACTTCGAACCCGTTGCCCTAAGGTCCAGGTTGGAAACAATCTGTATCTGATCGTCGATTGGGCAAGAGAAGCAACACCAGAAAGTCGGCAATTGGGAAACGGGTTCGACGCATGTTCATAAAGCCACAACGAGGAGCCTGTCTGTTTTCTTCATACGTCAGAGACTCTTCCTTCTTACCGTATCGATTCATGACTGCACGCATGCGTGGCCGACCAACCTTGCGTGCCGTGCTGTTCATGCTTTACCGGGGGCAGGGGCACCTTTTGATCTTGCGGCGAGCATGGCGGGGGCGAGAACGATTCTGTCTCCGCGAATGAAGCTCTCTTGGGTACCTCGTTTCATCAATATCACGATTGAATCGACATGCCGACAGCGCAACACAGATGGGCTTTTGACATATATTTAATTGACGGGGTATCGCTGATACCTCCTACTGTCTACCTTGCTCGGTGATCAGCTTCTCGAAGAATCCGGATTGCCGACCCTTCCGTACCATTCATATTCTTCCCCATTGAGTACAGTAAGAATTGAACGCATCTTCGTAGTTAAGGAGGCACTGGATTTCGGGCCCGCTTCCTTCAGGGCCAGGTCGGAGCCAATCTGTTTGTATTCGTCGATTGGTAGAGAAGAAAGACCAGAAAGTCGGCAATTTGGAACCGGGTTCGACGCATGTTCATGAAGCCACGGCGAGGAGCCTTCTTTCTTCGTACGTCAACGACTCTTTCTTCTCACCGTATCGATGTTATGACTGCATGCATGCGTGGCCGACCAACGTTGTGTGCCGTGCTGTTCATAACATTGATGTGGCAAACTTTACCGGGGGCAGGGTCACCCTTTGATCTCGCGGCGATCATGACGGGGGCAAGAACGATATCTGTCTCGTTGTAGTAAGCTCTGTTGGGTGCCTCGTCTCATCAATCTCACGATTGAATCGACATGCCGACAGCGGGAAACAGATGGGATTGGGATTCAACAGGCGGTGTATTGCCGATTCTTCCTACTGTGTACCTTGCTCGTCAGCTTCTCCACGACGCCGGATTTACCGACCAGTCCTAAACTTGATGTTCGAATGACTACAGTGAGGGTTGAGCAGTACGAGAGTCACTGCATTTCGTGTCCGTTGCCTCCAGGGCCAGACCGGAAACAATCTGTGTGTATTCGTCGATTGGGTAGGAGAAGAATGACCGGAAAGTCGGCGATTGGGAAACGGGTGCAACGCATGTTCATGAAGCCACAGCGAGGAGCCTTTTTTCTTCATACGTCAGAGGCTCTTTCTGCTCACTGTATCGATTTCATGACTGCATGCATGCGTGGCCGACCAACGTTGCGCGCGGTGCTGTTCATAATATTGATGTGGCAAACTTTATCGGGGGCAGGGTCACCCTTTGATCTCGCGGCGAGCATGGCGGGGGCAAGAACGATTTTGTCTCCTCTTATCAAGCTCTCTTGGGTTCCCCGTCTCATCAATATCACGATCGACATGCCGACAGCGCAACACAGGTGTGCTTTGAGTTCAGTGGCAACAGTCGGGACACCGTTGATACTTCCTGCTGTCTACCTTGCTCGGTGATCAGCTTCTCGAAGAAACCGGATTGCCGACCCTTGCCTCCGCATTTCCCTTTGGCGCTTTGCGTGCCTCCACGTGCTTCCTTGCCGTGCCAAAGGCAAACCTCAGAGGACATTGTGCGTGCGCAATTCGCGAATAGACCAACGGCAGACTATGGAAGCCCGGAGGAGATGTTTTGCTTGAAAGCCCATCGAGATGCGGAAAGAGGCGGCTCGATCAAATGCTGGTGAGCACAGCTCTGTATCAAAGGTTTGAATACAAAACCAATTGCATCTCATGTAACCGAATGATAACACCCAATTCGATTCGCCCAGAAGCAGGCGTGGTCGCCTTGCGGGAAGTTTGAAATTTCCCAACACACCTTCAGGCCTCGTTTCGGTGCATCGAGGCGCCCTGTTTGAGGTCTAGCGTACAAAACGTGTATATTCGAACGGCCACGACGGGCGCGTCCTGGAGTAGCGAAGTCCGCTCCTTGAAATCGCAAACCATTGCGCGTGCATCACTTATCCGTCTACGTGAAGCCCGGGCGAGGCCAGTGATTACCAGTACAAGTTTTTGGTCTTCTTCGCACGCGAACGAACGGCAGCTGGTGGAAACGCCAAGTTGAGGCGCCAAGCAATAGCAAAGGGGAAAATATGTCTGGAGAGGCGACCGGTCGAACACGGCGACGAGGTAATTGCTGGTGCGATAACAAGATCATATGCGACGCTGACTCAACAACTTTGCTTCGGGCTTTCGTCACTCTGTTTTTCCGCTGGACGAAAATCAAAATTTCCACTGGTAGTCATATACAACGCGCAGGAGCATGTTTAGGTTGATTCGGGTCAGATAGCACATATGGTTGTTCCAGAACAGGTTTCCGCGTGTCGTACGTGTCATCGAAATATGTGCGCACGGTCAAACCAAACGTGAAAGTGAAGAATGCGCTGCCACAGACGGCTCCGGTATCAGCCTACGTACGTAATCGGGAAAATGTCAGAAGCGTGTGGTTTTTCTGGCAAGGGTACCATCCCCGTGTTTGTGCGTCCTTGTCCTCGACATGGCAGGAGCGAGATCCACTCTCTCACGTAGTAGTCGTTTTCTGCTCTCACTCTTGCACGTTTGGTTCCAGTTTAGGGACGCCATTCTGAAGGCTCTTGGACTCTTGTCCAGGGAGCTCCGAGGATCTCCGGGCTCATCTTGCGAACACCCTCACACTGCTTTCTCCAGTTTCGTATGAAGTGCTGCTCGAAGAGCATTCACTGGAAGTTATTTACACGCATTGGCCATAACTCCATGCCGCAGTATGCACCTCAAACTTTACCTTTCCGAACAGGGAGAACTGTATGACCTTTCCCTGCTCGTCTGGGAAATCATACTAATAATGGAAGAACGTGCATATATTTATTGCTCATGCTTTGGCACAGCGGTGTCGGTATGTTCCCACTGGCGCCATCTGTCACCCATCCATTCTTGTCCGAGACATCTCAGGTTCCTAGCAGCAGCAGCAGCAGCGGCAGCAGCAGCGGCAGCAGCAACGGTCAGCAAGCTCGATATCGTCGTTCGCGGCGTCAGTGTTCAATGGGCCCCCCAGTCCCCGGGGCTCCTTCGACATTTCTCCCGTGTTTGCCTCGATGCACGAGGAGGTCGTTTGGTTGGAGGTCGCCAATGAAGGCGTTGTGGTCGAGTCCCCGGCCAATACCGCCAACAGCACCACCCCCAAACCGTTCGCGATGTCGGGCGATGCGCCGGCTATGGCGATGGCAGAGGCCAATGAAGACGAACCTGACCTCGTGGTCATGGGAGAGAGGGTCGGGAATGACCAGGAACAAGTGTCCGAGTGGCACAACACCATGGTGGTGCTATTCTTCGCTGAGACGCTCTCGTCTCACCTACCACGCGGAGCGGGTATCGCTTCCGGTGAGGACTCGCTGCCCCCGTGGGACGGCGGCGACGTCCTCGGCAGCGAAATGCCCGGAATCGCCGACCATTTGGCGGGCACGTTCAAAACCACGCCGTACGACGCCTTCGGCGTCACCGAACAGCTTGCGGCATCGCCGATGGAAGATGGCGTTCAGACTGCTGCCGCCACCCTCACGCCACCCTTGCCCGTGGCCGTCGCCACCGCCATTGGTGGCGACCAGGTGGCCGTTGCCACCGCAATGAGCGACCAGGAAGACGACGAGGGCGGTTACGCTGCTACTCGTCTGGACTGGGATGTACCAGGAGTAATGCGACACACCAATGTCGGCCCGCAGCTGCACAGGGCGGGTCGCGTGGAGTCTAACCCCTTTTAGGGCCGGACGACTGGTTGAAGGAATGTTTCGGTGGGCTTGAGGCTACTTCACATGGCTGACTAGTCCCGGAAGGCGTGAGGAGCAAGGTAGCCAGTCGGAGAGAACGGGGGAATAAATTTGTTGCACGTTACACTACGTTTTCCCGTCCACTCATGACTTAGTTCTCTGTTGGGTGCAGTTCTCACCCTTTGCTTCGGAGCATGCTTTTTCTGCTCTGCCTCAAGTCCAACATCACCAGTGGCCACGGCCCGTGTCTGTCGCTACATTTTGTTGTTCGAGTTTCTATTATTGAACAAATCGTTTTGGGCAAAGAAGTATGTATGTGGTGATGTTTCATCTTTGTCTTAATATCGTCATTCGCTATGGTCCTGGACAGTTCCTCCTGCTGGCGATGCTGTCTGACCTTGCTGCATTTGATGTTGCAGGGGTAGTCTACCCGATGAGCGTCGTTGGTGTGGAAGGGAAAGAGAGCTGTTTAACCTTGCCAATACTGGTGCTGCAGGATTGCCATAGCTTGGCGGCATTGGTGTGGAAGGGAGAGGGGCACGAAGATCATGTTCGTATGAAACGTTTCAAAGTGTTTAGCATGAGTGTGTGTATGGTGCAAAGAGGGGTGGCGGGATGGACGATGATGGTGGCATGCTATGCAACCTCCCGTTTTCCTTCTTTGTGTGTGTAGTGGTGTTGAGTGCCACGGACGAAGCTTGGTCACGAGGGGGTCAGATAGAGCGATGGAGGTTACGGTGTCGGGTGAACTCCCTTGGGAGTTCGTGATCGGTGCCCTTTGCATGCATGTTTCCCCTAATGTTTCTACTACAGCGTGAGTCGACAATATTGTGTAGAAGGAGATCGCAGAAGATCGCACAGCGGATGGCGGTAAAGTTCGTTTATCGGGTGGTGGTAAGGGTGCGCGTTTGTGGAGCTGTTGCTCAGTGGGTGGTGGGCGAACTCTCTCGGAAGTTCGTGATTGGTGCCCTTTGCATGCACAATTCCCCCAAATTATACTCCAAAATGAGTTGACATTATCGTGTAGATGGAGGTAGCAGAATATCGCACAGCTGGTGGTGGCAAAGCTCGTTTATCGGGTTGGGTGAGGGTGAAGGTCCATTGGTAGTGTGCATCTTGTTTATGGAGCTGTTGCGTAGTGGGTGGCGGGTGAACTCTCTTGGAAGCTCGTGATTGTGGTGCCGGTTGCATGCACGTTTACCCCAATGTTTACCTAGATATCGCGTGAGTTGACATTTTTGTGTAAAAGGAGATCGCAGAAGACCGGACAAAGGGTGGTGGCAATTTTCGGTTTGCCGTGTGGTGGTGAGGGTGAAGGTCGATTGGTAGGGTGCATCGTGCTTGTGGAGCAATTGCTTAGTGTGTGGCGGGCGAACTCCCTTGGAAGTTCATGATTGGTGCCCTTTGCATGCGCCTTTCTCCCAATTATACTCGAAATGAGTCGACATTGTCGCGTAAATGGGATCGCAGAAGATCGCATTGAGGGTGGCCAAGTTCATTTACCGGGTGGTGATGAGGGTGAAGGTCGATTGGTAGTTTCCATCGTGTTTGTAGAGATTGTTGCGAACGCCAAAACAGCTTAGAGGGTTCCGACCATAGTCTCAAACTGCAGACTGCTACTTAGATGGGACTTGTCCAGGGTTGGACGAAACGGCCGTGACTTCAGTAGTTCGAACATGCCTCAACACTCCCTTGCTTATCAAGAAATCGTTCGTTCGAAGCGATTGAAGGCGGTCACCGTGGTATATTAGGGTGCTCGTAGTCGGGAACCTGTGCTACACGGTAGTCGAGAGGTACTGCAGGACAAGCAGTTCTCCAAGGACGAATCGTTTGTCTGGTTTCGAGGCAGGCCCAACTTTGAAGCCAGAGAAGGACTATAGACTATGTAGACAAATACCACTGGCTAGATAGAGTAGCCATTGGGGGGCTACGGTCTCGATCGTATAAGCCATTTATCGTGGTTGGAAAGTTGTTGCTACCTGCATGGTGTTTATCGGTGTGGTTGTTGTTGTGGTTGTTGTAACGGTGAAGGGGGGGGTGACGAACGACAAACAGGCCAGGGGTTGTATTAACAATGTGATCGATCTTGTTGCCATGCGTGGTGACGTATTGCCGAACGAAACAGCATGAACGACGGTGCAACTGTACACCACAAGGGGAGAAGGGGGGGGGGGGGGGGGGGGGGGGGGNTCCATGGGGCCGTCCAAGTAACTCTTCATCCCTATCCCTTCTTTCAACTTCCCGTATATCTCCAAGTGGTCTTCGCTTCGTACCTTCTTCCGAAGGGTTGCCTCCTCCCTACTTTCTAGCATCTCCTTGACTTTCTTCTTGAACCCCCCAAACCCTTCCGTGTCCAATGTCTCCTCCTCGTCTCCTACCTCCTTCCAAACCCTCTCGACCACCTTGTCCCATCTGATTCCTTTCTTCCCTGGAGTCGCTTTTCCCCAAGCTTCCTTGTCAACCATGGCTGGTAGTCTATCGTCCGACCTTCTACTTACCTTGTACTGCCAATTCAACTTTTGCATGTCTCTCTCTGTATTAAGAGAGTACATTCCCAGGTCTGCTCTCAATACAGTGTTGCTCNACCACCTTGTCCCATCTGATTCCTTTCTTCCCTGGAGTCGCTTTTCCCCAAGCTGCCTTGTCAACCATGGCTGGTAGTCTATCGTCCGACATTCTACTTACCTTGTACTGCCAATTCAACTTTTGCATGTCTCTCTTTGTTTTAAGAGAGTACATTCCCAGTTCTGCTCTCAATACAGTGTTGCTCGTTGTACTTGAACATCCTAGTATTTTCTTGGCCGCTGCCATCTGCACCGTTTCCAGCTGCTTGACGGCCTTTTCATTACCTTCCCATACTTCTCCTGCATACTCTAGCTTAGGTACAATCACATTCAAGAGAACACACCTCTTAATCCTAGTGTCTAGGTGTGGGTCCGTAAGGATCTCGTCCATCTTGCCTATCTGAGCTTTACCCTTCCCAATCAACTTTGCTATGTGTGCGTCCCATGAGCACTCCTTCGAAATCTCTACTCCCAGGTACGTATACCTGTCTACTACCGGTAGTTCTTCCTCCCCCCATTTCCATTTGAATTCTACGGGATTTTTCTTGTCTTCGTTACAGACCACTACTGCGCATTTTCCTACGTTCGCCGACAGTCTCCATTTTCGGGTGTATCCTACTGCCGCATCTATTTGTTCCTGCAACCCTTCTCGTGTTTCGGATACCCTCACGAAATCATCTGCAAACATCAGTGCGGACACCNAGTTCTTCCTCCTCCCATTTCCATTTGAATTCTACGGGATTTTTCTTGTCGTCGTTACAGACCACTACTGCGCATTTTCCTACGTTCGCCGACAGTCTCCATTTTCGGGTGTATCCTACTGCCGCATCTATTTGTTCCTGCAACCCTTCTGGTGTTTCGGATACCCCCACCAAATCATCTGCAAACATCAGTCCGGACACACTCTTTCCCCCTACTTGGACTCCCTGTCTTACTGCTTCAACCGCCCTTATCAAGTCGTTGATGTAAACCTTTAAAAGAGTGGGTGACATCGTACAGCCCTGTGCGACTCCTTGGAGTATATCCACGTACTTCGAGATTTCTCCATCCAACATCACTGCACTTCTTGTGCATTCTGTCATCTTTTTCAACATCCTCCACATTTTCCCCCGGATCCCTATGTCCCACATTTTTTCCCACAATCCATTGCGCCAAACGGTGTCGCAGGCGTATTGTACATCTAGGAAGAAACAGTATGTCGTACGCCCGGCGTCTTTCCTACCTTGGATAATTTTACTCAACGTATATACATGGTCTACACAACTACGATCTGGTCTAAATCCAGCTTGTCCTTCGCTGATCTTTTGTTTCCCCTCCAACATGTCTCCCATTCTATTGTTTATCATCTTGCCAAAGAGTTTCCCCACTGTGCTCAGCAAGGTTATCCCTCTATAATTCCCCGGGTCAGTTTTTTCCCCCTTCTTGGACAGGTTCACGACTACCCCTTCTCTCCATCTCTTCGGCGCGTACTCGTGTTTCCACATCCAGTTGAATATCCGGTCCAACATGTTAATCATTCCCACCCCCCCTCGGTGATTGCCATCGGGGTTGGGTTTTCGTCGCTTGGCAACGACGTTGT
>CACKRE030001894.1:294-12037 GCA_902602495.3 Ectocarpus sp. CCAP 1310/34 | reverse complement strand
GGCAAGGTAGCTATGTTGTCTGTTTTGATGAAGCCGAGACCGGCGGGCGAATGAGCTGGCTCGATTTCCCAATGGGCGAACGGGCTAGGGTAGTTGCAGCATATTCGACATCAACCGAATATCAGCCAGGTCTCAAACATAAACGGCGCACGTGTGTGTTGACGGGGCGGGCTTTGGTGTGTCCCTGTGTAGACTAGTCTATGCTGGAAAGGCTGGTTGTTCACGTGCTGCTGCTAATGGTGAAGGGTTGGGTCAACATTCCGTAACACTTTCGTTGTGCAAGAAAAACAGGAACACGAGTTCGTCACGGTTGTTGTCGGTCGCGCGGAGCAGGGCGGACTTGCTCTTTGGGGTGTCACAAATGAATAAAGATATATAAATTAAAACAAATAGTTTGGCAAGAAAGACATTCGGAAACGTGGTTCCATGTGTCTTGGTTCTTTTTCGAGAGTTTANCACGAGTTCGTCACGGTTGTTGTCGGTCGCGCGGAGCAGGGCGGACTTGCTCTTTGGGGTGTCACAAATGAATAAAGATATATAAATTAAAACAAAAAGTTTGGCAAGAAAGACATTCGGAAACGTGGTTCCATGTGTCTTGGTTCTTTTTCGAGAGTTTATTTCGTCTGTCCTTCAGGAATATCTTGGAGGTTCACGGGGATTCCGACAGGTGCACGAGAACATGTGCGTTCAATTCGTTTGGCATTCGAATTAAGCTCATTTATCCCACCTCACATCAACACAAGAAGAACGGGCACGAATATTCTCTCCTGGTAATTGTATGCAGAGTCACTCACCACGCTCACCCCCGTCACAGCCCGAACGTGACACCCCTCAAATTTTCAAAACACACCGAAAAGCGGGAGGGGGGGAGGTTNTTTGGCATTCGAATTAAGCTCATTTATCCCACCTCACATCAACACAAGAAGAACGGGCACGAATATTC
The DNA here is from genome assembly GCA_902602495.3 of Ectocarpus sp. CCAP 1310/34. Lineage (NCBI taxonomy): Eukaryota > Phaeophyceae > Ectocarpales > Ectocarpaceae > Ectocarpus > Ectocarpus sp. CCAP 1310/34. The sequence goes on along the minus strand of CACKRE030001894.1, from coordinate 11,094 downwards.
TCTCCTGGTAATTGTATGCAGAGTCACTCACCACGCTCACCCCCGTCACAGCCCGAACGTGACACCCCTCAAATTTTCAAAACACACCGAAAAGCGGGAGGGGGGGGGGTTCAGGCTACTTATCGACATTTTCCTTCCAAACGCGAACGAACGCCGAGCAGTGTGCCTGGCACAACCCGGGCTACCCTGGCACAACCATCACACAACGGCCCCCAAGAACTAAACGCAACACAAGTGCGAATCACAGGTGCGCCTCAATCAGCAGTCTCAACTGAACCCCTCTACCATTCGAACCCTTTTCTGTTGCGGCCCTTGGACACACCATCCCAGTAAGCCTTCGCCGCCTGCTCGTGAGACTCCGGGCTCTTCCGGCATGTTTCGCACATCAAAACCCAGACTTATCCCCCCGTGTGCAAAATTGCTTGCACGAGCACCCTTTCGTCCACCTCGTCTTGCAAGTAGAGTTCAAGCACAGGCTTCCACTCTTGAGGGTGACGCTACCTCACACGGGGTCGGCCGGCTTGTTGTCCTAGGCCGGACGCCTCCCACCGTTGTTGAGCCTCGCGACGTTACNTGTTTCGCACATCAAAACCCCAGACTTATCCCCCCGTGTGCAAAATTGCTTGCACGAGCACCCTTTCGTCGACCTCGTCTTGCAAGTAGGGTTCAAGCACAGGCGTCCACTCTTGAGGGTGACGCTACCCCACACGGGGTCGGCCGGCTTGTTGTCCGAGGCCGGACGCCTCCCACCCTTGTTGGGCCTCGCGACGTTACACTTCGCCATAAGGAGCGTTGCCATCTGTTCATCCCACACAGCCCGCTCTACCTTCGACAGTGTCGCCAACTCCGTCGACGCAAGCTCCAACTCTTCCAACTCACCCCCTGGTGCAATGGGCTTCAAGGCCTCTACCTCTCCGATCAAAAGTCCTACCCGCTTGCGAAAAATCAGAAACGCGTTGGTCAGCGCCTGCTCCAACTTTGCGTCATACACACGGCGCCAGAAGTTCGTGTAGGACTTGTGGTCGTGCGTGTGAGACCCGTTCTGTTGGTCGGTCGAATCCACCCCCAACATCTTCAAACGTAATCAATACGCACCCAAGGCTGCGGCAAATCCAGAGGTTCCCCGTTGCGGCCCTTCGCTCTCAGTCTGCACAACAGAAGACGCACAGGAAAAAGTTGCGAGGGGGCTGCGTGTGAAAAGAGGGACGAACAGGCTTAGGCTGGCGAGCAAAAGGGGTGCATGGATGTGGGGCACAGGCTTGAGCACAAGGACGACCACCGTCAACAGAGGTAGCACGACACAGTATCCGACTCCGGCTGCGAATGTACTGAGTCTCTCAAACGCACCCCGTTCCCCCCTACCCCCCACCCCCCGCGGATGCACTCGTGCTCGTGCGTTCAGACAAGACCAGCGTAGACAACATGCTTACCGGAAAAAAGTCAAGAAGAACACTAGTCAGACTCACGATAGAGGCAAAGGCTTGAAGTGGTCGATTCCACCTGCCTCCTGCTTTCCCTTGGCCGGTTGCGCGACGTGGATGGTGCTGATGAGGAAGATATCCTTGGAGTCAGCCCACTGCACGCACGCCACTTGCCCCGAACGGCAGAAGTTCATGTCGCCGCGGTTAGGAATGGTACGCCCGAGGCCCTCGAGGTACGCATCAGCGCCGCCGATCGGAGCGGCAGGTACCTACAGCGAAGATGTCGTGGGAGGCGAGGCACTCGAACAGAGTGGGGGAGGTGAAGTTGTTGTCCATGGCGATGAATACCCCNGTACGCCCGAGGCTCTCGAGGTACGCATCAGCGCCGGCAGTCCGATCGGCGCGGCAGGTACCTACAGCGAAGATGTCGTGGGAGGCGAGGCACTCGAACAGAGTGGGGGAGGTGAAGTTGTTGTCCATGGCGATGAATACCCCCGAGCCATCGATCTTCTGCCTCAACACGCCGCACTCCCCCAACAGAACGTGAAGCACGTGGCGAGTAGTCCGGCCGAGCGGGCAGTCCATGTAAGGGCGAAGCTTGGGGTCACCTTTCATGCCGCCATCCACGCTGCTGGTTAAGCAGTAGCCCGTGATATCGCACGCCGCTAGTAGCTTCATGCCTGGCACACATCAAGAAAAAAACGGACGAACGTCCGCCGACAGGGAGGCCGAAGGGACCAGCTGTGGCAAGACTAACGTCGGAACCAGCAGCTGTTGACACCAAGGCGTATCAATGATCTCCGGAGTCTGCGATCAGTGATGTAAAGAAAAAAAAATGGCGTTGTGGAAGAAGCGGGAAAACGCCGCACCGGGGCGTGGATAAGTGCCACCACCCAACTCGACGGCCCCCCTCAACCCCTACCTCTCTCTACTTTTGACAAGAAACACATCGGATTGTTCACGTGTACCAAGGTCAAACTACCCTCGGCGACCCTTTTCGTGAGACAAGCTTTCAAATGCGTGCGCATGCTCACCGTGCTTGATGGGCTTCGCCGGGCAGTAGAAAGAAACCTTGCTCGAGTACTTCGAAACAGCCTTGATCGTTTGCTCATCGTACGACAACCAATTGTCACACTCGACGTTCGTCGCCCATGAGTGTTGAGGATCTCTTCTAGCTCTCTGCCAGACAGGGAAGAGCACCAGAAACACAGCACTTTGAAGGGTGGGCCGTTACCGGCAGGATCACGCTCGTCATTTGTCATTTCTATCTACCGCACCAGGACGACTACAAGATAAAATTGAGTGCCGGGTGATGTACTCGACGGAAGAAACCTCTACTCCTAGAGCGTGCATGTGCCAAACTTCACTGCCAGCAAACCAAAAACAAACCATACGGCCCGCACATGAAATAGCGGCGCCGTAGACGGGGGAGAATCTTCGACTTTCCGGGGGGCTTCGGTACCCTTCGACCCACGTCTGTCCCGCCCCCACCATCCCAACTGCAACAAAACCGAAACGACGAGACCCAAACGAAATCGACAACCCAGGTTTTCAACAGGACATACAGATTGAAAACGAAAACACCTGATATGCCACTTGGAGTCGTAGTAGAATCTGGGTTTTCTTCGCCATCGGGTAGCAGTCGCTCCGGAGCGTTGGGGTCGGAGCAGTGAAGGAAGCGGCAGTACAAGAGCTCGAACACGTCGCGCGACATGCACTTCTGGACCAGCGGGTAGTTGTCGTGGGCGGACCGGCTCCAGTGCTTTCGCATCCGGACTTTCTTCGTGAGGCCCATGGTGATGAAAATGCCGATCATGCTGTCGATGTGCTGCTCCTCGAACATGCCGTAGGTGTTGCGCTCCTCGGACAGCTCCCCGAGCGTGACGCGACCGAGCGTTGCGGACTTCTTCATCTGGTGTGGCTTCCGCTTGTCCTCCTCCCCGGGCGGCGGCGCCGTCGTGCAGTGCTTGACGTAGGCGTTCGTCTGCCCACAAAATAACGGAGGAGGGGGGTCGGGGTGGGGGAGAGAGACACGGAGGTTAGATGGGGGCGGGTCTCGAGGCAGGTTTCGAGTCAAAGCCGTGTGCAGGGCTATTTCAGAATCGTGGCAGNGGAGGAGCGGGGGCGGGGTGGGGGAGAGAGACACGGAGGTTAGACGGGGGCGCGCTTCGAGGCAGGTTTCGAGTCAAAGCCGTGTGCAAGGCTATTTCAGAATCGTGGCAGAGCTATTGGGCGCACGGCAGCAGGGGGGCAGCGACTTTGTGCGGGGTGGATGGGTACCCAAGAGAGGGCGGGCGGTAGGTCTCGGGTTGTTTATGCACCTTCATCGATCATATTCGGTTTCACCATTGCAAGCAATGAAATTCCTGTTTCAATACTCCGCACACACGCGCACCACGGGACACACGAAAGCAAAGCGGTGCGTGTCGCAACAAGACAACAACATTATTAACATACCTTATCCAAAAACCACTTTCGCGCCTTTTGCGGGAAGGTGAGGTCCAAGCACTTCTCCAAGACGAGGTCAAGCGAAAACTACCCGCTGGTAGGGTTCTGGTGCGACATGAAGTTGTCCAACGATGGCAGCGCGGCGCGAGCCTCTGCCGACAACGAAACTCCACGCCCGATGTCTTTTGACATCTAGTTGCGCCTCGTGAAGTGGTTGGACGTTTCGTAGTCCTCCATCCCCCTTTCCGTCCACACCACCTCCTCGTCACCGCTCTCCTCCTCCAGCTCTGGGGGTGGCGACTTCCTGGACTTGGACTTTTTCTTCCGCTTGGGGTTGGTGGCTTCCTTCTTCTTCTGCCGTTCATATTAGAGCTGCGTTCAACACGCCCAGCGAACAAACAAACGTGAACAGCGATGGTTGGGACAAAACAAGAACAACTGGTGAAAATGTGGACACACGCGCGAAAAACAACCATAAGCGTATCACTATGGGCGTGAGGCCGGGGCGTGGAAGTAGGCCACACGTTTTCGGACTGAACAATGTACAGCAGCAAATATTCCTGACAACCGTCATGGACAAGCGACAGTACAACGGCGTCGACCACGACGGAACCATTGCGTACAACCAACGACGAAGGGGCGTTGTACGTGATACGAGAAAATTAGTTGCACTACACAACACCGCAGGAAAAGACCCGCGGAAACAAAGAATAGATCACAAGAGGCCATTGCAATTATGTGTCACTGCCCCAAACAAAGCACGTCAACCAGAGGTTCAACCCGGTACAGAACATAACACGACACATCAGTCGCCGACACAAGACAAAAGGCACACACTCCTACAAGCACGCCCTAACGGATGCGCAATCACACACGATCACAAGAGGAACGCGGGACACAGAACACACCTTTTCGGCCTTCGCTTTCATGATGCTCGTACGTTTGAACGCCGCCTTGTACGCTGGTTCAGGGATCTTGTTCAGCTTGCGCCGCAGCAACTGTTGACTCCTTGTGAGAGAAGGGAGCGCGCCTCTGCATCCGAGATAAGTCCAGTCCGTGCCCTCGTCGCCAATGCTCCCATCGGAGTCGTAGTTTCCCCCCCCCGTGCTGCCGGCCGCGCCACCTCCCCCTGACTTCCCCTTGCTTTCTCCGCTTGGCCCTTGTTTTTTCTTGCTACCCCCATCGCTCTTCGCCGTCCGCTTGCGCTTCGATTGCGCCAGCGGCCCGTCGTCATCTTCCAGCTGCGAAGTCTTCGTGCTCGTGCGTTGCCGCTTCAACGTCGTCTCCGCACTCCCCGCCGCCCTCCTCCTTTTCACCGGCACAGGTGACGGCAGCGAAGTTTCGCCGTCGCCCTCTCCTCCAGACCGGGCGACGGAGATGATAGCGTCGAACTCAGCTTCAAAATCTGCACCGAGCTCTAGAAAGTCGAAGTGGTTGTGGCGAGACACCGTATTTTCGTCACCCCCAACTTCGGTTCTCGCTTCCCAACTACTCCTGCGGTATGACAGGTGCACCCACTTATGCCCCCCTTCGTCGTGCTTGATTTTTTTGTCAAACAGGAAGAGGCCCCACATGTTCTTCTTGTACAGCTGCACCAACTGCCCTCTCCCGGTAGGCTTGCAAACCGCAATGTTGACCCCGTGCATTTAGGGGATGAGTGAAAGCCAGCACAAGTCTAGCCACTTCCGTCCGTAGCTTCTCTTGCACTATCGAATCCAGACAACCGTAGGTCATCACGCCTTTGTCCGCGGGTTCAGGGGTGTTCAGCTCATATGGATGCATCCGCAAAGTTTCAGTGCACTGAAGAGCGCGAGCCCGACGCGTCTGCTCAGTCGAAAGCAGAGTGGTCATGACCGCTTGCGACGCTGATGGTCCTAGGATGTGGGAGATGATGCTGTGTTTGAGGGCACTCTTCACACCATCAGACATTCGTGGAACACGCATGTTCGACTGTCCAAGAATCGCCTGGAGACCTTTCAGCAAGGCGTGGTAAGCACAATCCCCATCTCCGCCAACCTCGTGCGCTTGAGCTTCTCCCGGGGGCGTGAACGTGCGGCGGGATTCCGGTTCACCTTGGGAAGACTGGACTCAAACCCCGTCTTGTTGGCCGCGTCACGGCCGAGGCGGTAGGCTTGAGGCAGGAGCTCTTGGGGTGTGCACACACCCGTAACTTCGACTTCAGGTTCGGGGCGAAGAGCAGCGGCAGACACGGCAGCAGCAGCAGCAGTAGCCATGATGGTGCGGTGGAGAAAACCCGCCAGCAGGGCGAAAATTTTTGTCTTCATCGCACCTGCTGGCGTCTGTGTGTGTGTGTGGTCTGGCGCGCACTCGCGGATCTGCACCGCAGTGGAACTCCCTGCTCGTGTATTACTTGCGCCGGGACTTCCTCTGAGAACGTGATCTTTTCGCGCTATCGAGCCCGCGCTTGCAGTGTCGACGAAAAACTTGTGCGACAGGAAGAGTAACAACATTCTTATCGACACTCAGGAGGGGTGTAGACACAAAAGGGTTAACCAAGGGCGCCGAGGCCTTTCGCGGAAGGAGGTGCAACCAAAGGTGCCAAGAAAATTACAAGTTACGGGTAACAACCTGTCTGCAAAATGAAGACAACTAGTGCACTATTGAGTGGTGTTAGCAAAGGGCGGCGACGAGGCTGAGGTGTAATGCTTCCGGAGGGAAGGTTAGGAGAGGACGGGGCATATGATCGGTGTCTACTTTCTACTCTTGAAATGGCATCACCGGTGCTAGCAAATATGCCTCGGGACACATGCCAAGCCACAACCCGCACGTCCGTCCATGACCATGCCTGCGTTGTCACAAGAAGACCTCCCTTCCTCGTTCCTGTCGTGTGTGCTGGTATCGCATGTTGTGGCGTCGATGACTATTGCGAAAGCATTGTAAGCACCTTTCTGGCCATCGTCTGTGCCATCTGCGTTGAGCGAAGCTGGAGCAACAATCTCAACGGCCGGGTTGTTCCCGCGCTGTTGATCATCGCCACTTCGCTTGCTTTCTACCCATGCGCGTGCGCCTACCACCGCAGGTGAGCCTTACTTACGGTTCAGCCATTTTGGTGTGCGCATCTGCTTCTGAAACTTAACAAGCAAATTCGCGAATGCAGTAGAGAGCGCAACAGTGTGAATGCAGTGTATCTCCTGCAAGTGTTCCCCGAGGGAGACGGGGATGTTTCCTGTTGTATTTTGCTCTTGGCCTAGGATCCTTTAATGTAAGTAGTGGATTTTGGGATGAGGCCTCCAGCTCTGAGACCGGTAGTCCCATAGATGCACTATCGCGCCGACTGCGGTCGGCGCGGTAATGAATCTGTAAATGATCCAGAAGCATCAATAAGAGTAGGGAGGGTGGGCGGTCTCAAATTTCTTCCTCTCCTACCTGGTGTTCTCTCGTATTCACGGTAGGGAGAAAGACAATGATCGGCAATATGCATTTCTCAACATATTATCAAGACATACGCCTCCATTCATTTTCGTGCCGATTTTGAATTCGGCTGCAGCCCAGATTTTACTGTTGTTTTTTGCTCTTGGCCTAGGATCATTAGATTTTGGGACGAGGCCTCCAGCTTCGGCCCGTGGCCCACCCATACTTTCCTAGCCGTGTGTTGTCCTTGGCCACTGGCCTGGAGCCTGGTTGATCCACCCAAACTTTCGTGTATTCCGTTACAGGGATGATTAAGGCGGCTTACGGCTATAGCGGCGGTCGTGTCCGCTTCACTCCCACTCGCTCCGCTCACGGTCGAGCCCCGGGCCCCCGCTCCCCCGGTGAGGTCTACGTGCTGCAGACCCGCCATCGGAGGAACACTAGCCGACGCCCCAGCTCCCGAGCCTACGGATCCTCCCGCGGCTGCTCCTCCGGCCGCGGAAGCTCCTCCGGCCGCGGAAGGGGGCTCCGGCTGCACCTCCTTTGCCCCGTGAAGCAGCACATGCTCTCCCGACACAAGCAGTACACCGTGATGGTGGACTAGGTCGACAACATGCTCCACTACCTGCTTCACCGCGCTCAACTGGCGGAAGGTAGGAGATCCCACGCCGGTCGACTTTCCTGTCTTCTCGGCGTCACGCAGGACGTCCATGAAGTTTCCCCCCCCCGGCACGAGGGGCAGAGTCGTGACGATGGTCACAGCCTGGTATACGGCGAGTCCACCGTCGCCTGCGTCTGCCGTTGGCCCGTGGGGCCAGACCACCCTCGCCAGGTCTAGCGATGGTACCACCCCCAAGGAATCTGTCGTGGTAAAGCGTGGCAAGTCCGCGCGGGGGCTGGTCGCCGCATCGAACCGAGCCGACGAGCTCGTCGGAGTGGGCAAGTTCCCGCAGGAGCGGCTGCCGCCGCGGGCGCCGGTGTCGGGGGTGTCGGGTTTTCCCTCGTTCCAGGCATCTCTTAAATTCTTTCTCCCCGGTGTTCTCTCGTATTCACGGTAGGGAGAAAGACAATGATGGGCTTTATGCATTTCTCAACATATTATCGGGACAGACCCCTCCATTAATTTCGTGCCGAATTTTAATTCGTTTGTAGCCCAGATTTTACTGCAGCAACTGCCCGTTAGGAGAACTATTTAGGCGAGAAGAAAGCCTTTCAGCCCAAGATCATCCCGTTGACGATGCCGCTCTCTATAAAAACACATCGTGCAATGTTTTGTTTTGACGCGTATGAGGCACCACGCAGGAACAGGCGTTCCACGTGCTGAAAAACATTTGCCGAATTTCGTCCCAAACATTGTAGCTGCTGAAGCTTTGCCACACCCCTCAAAACTGGATTGTTAGTTGTAAATGAGATATTTCGCCCGCTGGGAACCCTTGATGAAGGTGCTGGCTTTGGACAGCCTGGAGGTCAGATTGAAGAAGTTGGCGGAGGGACGTCACTTGTTTGTTTGGGCAGGGTTCACTGCTACAACAGCCGGGAAATTTGTGGGTGAAACCGGACTCGCCATCTTCAGAGCTCCAGCAGTCTTGAGGCTGATGAACGCGCTCTCTGCTGCCTGCGCGGCCATCACGGTGAGAGTTTTCCTCCAAATGAGCCTCGAGTGCAGGCTGATATTGCTCGAACCGAGCCGGTCAGGTTCGTCCGAGCCAGACAACAAGTTGTTAAGCAACAGAAACAACACCCGCAACAGTTTCAATAGTCTAGGTCATTTTATCGTTTGTCTTGCGGCGTCAAATTGGTACGCTTGGCGTTTCGTTTGCACCGAACGATGAGGTGGATCTCGCAACTGTGGAAGTGCAAATATGCCACACGTAACACGAAGTTGGATTTAGCTCGTGACCCGTGGCATCCAGCACGTTTCGGACGGACTCTTTGTTAACCTCTGATGAACAGTAAATGCGTCCATACGGGTGAATCGATGTCAATCTTTGTCAAATGATAATTGAGTATGGGCCCATGGTCTCGAACCATCATGTGCATCGTCTTGGTTGTATTGAGCATCCTTTTCGTATTGTGTGCCGAGAGTCCCCGAGCCATGAAGGCATACTCGGGGCATGCATGCGATGGAAAGTGCCCTTTCGACTTTCCGTGGGCCGCGTATGGGCTGCCATGGAACGCCCAAGGACCGCCACCGGCCGTCATGGAAGTCCAAGGGTCGTCATGGGCCGCCCATGGGCCGCCCCCTCACCATGCGTCAATGGGTTATCCACGGGGTGAATTGAAGGATGTTTGTACCGTGGGACGCCTAATGAGTGCAATCTTTGAGCTATACTCCGTGTCGAGCTCATTGGACGGCAAAAGAGCCAAACCGGTCGGTCCGCGGGCAACCTAGCACGGCCCTATCATGCGATGCATGGCGGTCCGAAAGTAGTTGTTCACCCTACGGCTTTGGCGAGTCGTGCTGAGCCGTATTAGGTTTGTCACGGGTCGTCATGGGCATCCTATGGGTTATTGGCCAACGACGGTCCACTCAACGATCGCCTTTGGGCCTCTGGGATACTGAAACCCGTCGGACCTGGACATACCAGGGCCAGCCCTTGACTGTCCATGGGTTGTCCATGAGCCACTCATGTGCAACCCTCTGGTCATCAGGGGATGTCGTTTAGGAAAGCATGTCCTCATGGAATTCGGCCAGGGTGTTGCCATTGATGTTGGCCGGTGGTGGACTGTGAGTAGCTAGTAGTGTTGGAGTCGTATCGACTTTTCGATACATCGTATCGTCCTAAGGTATATGTCAGCGTCATTTCGTTGTGCACTAGCAGCAGTACGATGCTGCAGATGCCAGGAGACTGTAGCCTACCTCAGTTCACACTCTATGCGGCTCCAACCGCGAGAGACTTGGAATGGAAATGTGAAGAAATTTTCATTAATTGCTGACTCCCGAGTCAGATTGATGTTGCTGGTACTGAAGAGGAGTGAGAGGGGTGGCGAGCTTAGGGCTGCACCACTCTCCTAGAATAATGGACAAATAAGCCAATCTCACGAACGATCTAGAATGCCTTCAGAATGATTCTGGAAGCCCTCCTATGTTCTAGAAGAGTATCAAGTGCAACCTAGGTCTAGAACGTTTCAGGAGCTTACAGAAGGTTCCAGAAAGTTCCAGAAGGTTTCCGCAAGCTACACACGTTCTATCTACATGTCCCGGTCGACTTTGACCTAGCATGCTTCCGGAATATTTCTCGAACAAGAATACGTGCCACGTGTTGGTATGTCCGTACTTGGGAGGAGAAGATACGCTATAACTCTCTCTGATTAGGCACCCGCGGGAGCGAGGAAAGGAAGGGAAGAAGTGGCCCTCCCGACTTCGGGGAAGGGGGCCCACACATAGTAGCCTTTTTCAGGCATACGCATGCTCCTGTATACGTACCCCCCCGTGCTGCTAGCAGATCAACCATGCTCGTATCCAGACACACGAACACCCTCCCCGGTTCGTCAAGCTATTGACAAACCATCAGTGGGGCATGGATACTCCAGATCTACTTAAGTTACTCATACAACA